>JAHDVE020010725.1:0-90501 GCA_022606495.2 Halesus radiatus
GAGGACCAGCCCTCCCAGCTCTACCTTTGGAGGTCGCCTGGCACACGGGACCCAGAGACGTACCAGTTGACATCTATGATGTTCGGGGCGACGTGTTCCCCCAGCAGTGCCCAGTACGTGCGAGACAGAGTGGCCGGGCACTACGAAACCGAGCACCCCGCCGCCGCAGCAGCCGTTCGTTCCAAATTCTCTATGGACGACTATTTGGACGCCGTGGATAACGTACACGAGGCTGCCGCACTGGTCCAGAGCGTGAAGACCCTCCTTGCAAAGGGAGGGTTCAACCTGACCAACTGGGCCTCCAACAGCCCGGCCGCTATAGCACGGATTCTCCCCGGTGAACGAGCGACCGCCGCAGTGCAGATCAACAGCGGAACCACGGGGACGGAGCGCGTACTGGGACTGATCTGGGACCCGTCGACTGACCGATTTCTTTACACCTTTCTCGACGCGGTCAGCCCCCAAGAAGCCACACGGCCTACGAAGAGGCAGCTCCTATCTATCATCATGAAAATCTTTGACCCGGTGGGTTTCGTCGCCTGCCTCACTATACGGTCGAAGATTTTACTACAAACCGTGTGGCGCTCGAGCATCAGCTGGGACGACCCCATCGCCCCTGAGCATGCCGAGCGATGGAGGGACTGGATGAGTCTGCTGAGGGAAAGCAGCGTGTCCATCCCGAGACGGTCACTCCGACACAAGCTGAGCAACGTTACACTGCACCTCTTCAGTGACGCGTCCGAACAAGCCTGCTGCGCCGTCGCCTACTTCGTTGAGGAAGTGCAAGGCGCGCCGCGAGCCACCTTCATCGCAAGCAAGTGCAAAGTGGCGCCACTCAAACCCCTATCAATTCCCCGCCTCGAGCTGCAGGCCGCGCTCATGGCGGCTAGACTGGCCAAGACTATTAAATCTGAAAGTCAGGCACGAATATGCAGAACCGTCTTCTGGACCGACTCGACCACAGTGCTGTGTTGGCTACGCACCGACCCACGGGCATACTCCGCCTTTGTGGCGAATCGGTTGGGCGAGATCGACGAACTCACCAACATAGCTGACTGGAGGTGGGTTCCAACCAAACAAAACCCGCTGACATCGGCACCCGAGACTTGGCACTACCCGACCTGTCCCTGCAAGGAGAATGGTTCTGCGGACCTGCTTTCATCACGAAACCCGACGAGGACTGGCCCGAAGAGCGCGCCCTCACCACGAAGCCCGATGACTCGATCCTGGAGACTAGGCCCCAATATGTCGGCCCCATATCCACGGCCGGGGAGGCCCTGCCCGCTATCGAGAGGTTCTCCTCATGGTACCGCCTCATCCGCGCCACAGCATGGATACTGCGCTTCATAAGGCGTTGCCGGATGGGGTCGGGCCGACCTACCGAAGGCCCGCTACGGGCCGAGGAGCTCAAGGAGGCTGAACGCAGATGGGTGATCAGGTCCCAAGAGAATGCCTTCACCCCCGATCTTCACAACATACAGCACGGCCAGGCGCTGCCCGCCGCTAGCCGCCTAAACAGCCTGACGCCTTTCCTCGGCCCAGAGTCATGCGGATGCGCTCCCGTTTGCAAGCAGTAACCGGAGCCACGAGCGTAGCCAAGACTCCGATCATCCTGGATGGCGATGACCCTTATACTCGGCTGCTGATCCGACACTACCACCAGAAGGCGGACCACCCGAGCACCGAGAAGACCATCGCAGAGGTACAGGGCAGCTTCTTCGTACTGCGGCTACGTACCACTAGCAGGAAGATCGCCCACGACTGCCCAACGTGCCGAATGCGGAAGAGCAAGCCCGTCCCACCCATTATGGGAGCGCTCCCAGAAGCTCGCCTGACGCACCATGTCCGCCCGTTCACACACTGCGGACTGGACTACTTCGGCCCTATGGAGGTCACGATTGGCTGACGCCGAGAAAAGCGCTACGGGGCCATATTTACATGCCTCTCCACTCGCGCCATACACCTAGAACTGGCTGCGTCGCTGAGTGCTGACTCGGCCATCATGGCCCTGCAACGGATGGCGGCCCGCCGAGGACAACCAGCAGTGATGTACTCCGACAACGGTACCAACTTTCATGGAGCAAACAATGAAATCCGAGATGCCGTGGAGTCGCTCAGCCAGGACGCAAGGATGCAGGATACCCTAGCCATACAGGGTATCGAGTGGCGCTTTACCCCACCTCTGAGTCCCCATATGGGGGGAGCCTGGGAAAGGCTAGTACGTTCAGTGAAGCGAGCTACACTGAAAGAAAGAGCCCCGAGAGAGGAGACACTTCTTACGGCGCTTGCAGAAGCTGAGTTCGTGGTCAACAACCGGCCCCTGACCCACGTCTCGGTTGATCCGAGAGACGAGGAGCCCTTGACCCCCAACCACTTTCTAATGGGGTCAGCGGGAAAACGCCCTCACCTGTCACTATATGACAAAAAGGAGGAGGAGGTATGTCTCCGCCGCCAGTGGCGCATAAGCCAACAGCTGGCAGACATGTTCTGGAGGCGGTGGCTTCGTGAATACCTCCCCACCATGGCCGCCCGGCAGAAATGGCACCACCGGGCCGACCCCATCAAAGAGCACGACTTGGTGGTCATCATGGACCCCGCTCTACCCCGAAACAGCTGGCCACGCGGACGTGTAATCGAAGCTAGGCCCGCCGCTGACGGACAAGTAAGAATTGTCCGCATACAAACAGCCACCGGCATCTACGTGCGCCCAGCGATCAAAGTCGCGGTCATACTCCCGGCACCGACGCTCGCACCAGCTTCAACACCCGCATCCGCTGCAACACCCGCATCCGCTGCAACACCCGCATCCGCTGCGACACCCGCATCCGCTGCACCACCAGTACCAGCTTTGACGCCCGCACCGACCCACGCCAGCCCAAGGGTGCCGATGAGGACCGCCCTCCGACGGCCCAGAGGGACTGGCCGGCGAGGTCACCGCCGGAGTACACGTCTTCACAGCTAGGCACAGACGTTACTGCACCGAGGGGAGAATATCCCAGACGTGACTATCAAAGTTTGTAATACCCTCCATTTGCATAACATCAACCAGTACATAACTCAGTAGGTGGTACGACTAGATACGAAATCAACTACTGAGTTCGTGCAGTTTCGAACGAGAGACGACTCGATACGTTCTCGATCGAGCTGTCATGTAGTACTGGTCAGGCTCATAACAGACGACCTGACCACAAACGAGAGAGAGAGAGAGAAGCGACTAGACACGCGTCTCTGTCTTGTTTGTTTGTCTGCACAAATAATTAATTGTGCAACGCCCGACTTTAATTTTAACCTGATAGAAGCGACTAGATACGCATCCCTATCTTGTTATGTTTGCACAAAAAGAGGATTGTGCAAACGCCCCATTTCAGTACATATTGGCTTTCGACAAGCGTAGTTCCGGGGTTTTCGAAGAAGTGATGATGAGAGTGCACGTCATCGTTTTCTTTTTCTACGCCACTGAACCTCGTTTTCGTGCCGAGGCGCTACTGGGTGCTAACGGGACATTTCTCCGACCCCCGCCACCTCTACGGTCGCTCCCGGCGACGGTCCCGAAAACAGAGCGGGCTCTCATTGGTCGAGCCCCTCTGATCCACAAAAACCTTTCAAAATTATTGTTCTACCAAAATTGTCTGTCTTTGTAAGCGATTCCTGCGGCCGCGGTGACTGATCTAAATAAACGATCTTTTCTGATCTGTTCATTAGCGCCCGCGTAATCGAGTAAACTTACTTATTCTATGTTTGTACAATGCATTTTTTTGTAATCTGACGGCAAAGTATTACCTGTCCTACTTTGACCCCCATGACATACCTTGTAATAATTTTGGTTGCTTTAATAAAAAATAGGTGAAGATTGCAATAGGCTCAATTCAAGCAGAAGGTCGTGATTGACATCCTAATTTTTTGATCAAGTCGATCCAAGGTTGACAGAGTCTACGGCAGCTCGCGAAATATTCACGAGTTCAAACTGCCCGATTTGCCGCACGGTATCGCACCGAAGTACTTGAACGACGAGTGCATTTCTAAAATTCAGAGTATTCTCACGGATTCAACACGCCTTCTACCTACTTCGCCTGCATCTTCACCCGGCCTGAAAACCGACCGTGACTTTCTCTTCGCCCTCACCACCTCCTTGCAAGAAATCGTTTGCCTTTTTCAAGGCATTTCTCCCTTCCTTCCTACCCTGCTCTGAAGCGTCGAAGTGGCCAGCCTGATCTTCTTCTTCTAAAAACGTGCGCAAGAGTTTACAGATCTTGTCCCGTACAGAGAGTATGATTATTAATTTTTCTACTCCTTACTTTATTTCAAATCCGTTTTAAAGTAATACTTAAGGTCCGGTTGGTATACAACTTGGAACCTAAGTATTCATATTATCACTTATTGTAATTGATTTTCTTTACGAGTTCATTGCCCGTTTCGGGTTATAAACAAAACAATTTTTTTTTATTGTTTACCGATCATAGAGGAATAGTGATAAGGTCATAATTAATATACCATTTATTTCATTTTCAAGGTCAGATCAATACTAATGATAAAAGTTACTTGTGTAGTAAAAAAACGCTAATGACCTCCATGGCTAGATTGGTAAGATTCATGGTTCTGGGTTCAGGTACAAAAATTAATGATGTTTTAATTGATATGGTCTTTTACGTAAATGAAGTAAATAATTGATACAAAAATAACATTCTGAACCGATGGATTGATTGAAATGGTTTTGATTAATGAGCTAGGTTGGTTTACCTTCACCTTTCTCTTTTCCTTTTCCATCCATTTCCTTCCATCTCCTGACTAACTGCGGGTAAAGGAGCTTTTGAGTGGTATTCACATACAAAAACAAACAAAAAACTTGTACCCACTGGTCTGCCTTTCTGATATTGTAATTTATCGAAATGGCACGTATTTGCTTACAAAATATCTGTCTTTCCTATATCATTTAATATTTCATTTTTTGTCTCACTTCACATACGAGTCCCTGAGGGAAATTAATTAACTCAGGCACTATGTTATTTTTGGGGAGGCCGTGTGGAGGATATTTTTGAGTAAAAGAAGGAACGAATCTGGTCTTTAAGAAACAGAAAGGGAGGAAACACGGAGGCCGACAAATCATTCCATCAAAGTAACATGAAAGCAATTGGAAAACATTGTTCGTAAAGAAGACAAAGAAGTTGGGCAGAGCGATAAACACCGAAGGCAGAAAAGCTGTGCCTATTCTAAAGAAAACGTACCACAGAAATAAAATGAAAACTGCAACAAATTTCTAACCAAAATGTATTTTTTCCATTAATTTGGTAAGGAACTTGTACATACGGTTGTTCAAAACAGTCAGCGGAATATGATAGTAAAATTTTAATTTTTATTAATTGATAAACTAAAGTTTTTAAGACAAGATTTTTGTGCATAGCGCAAAGGGTAACAATTATTTTTATAAACAATAATTATTGGCCTGAAACACTCATCCAAATTGAAAAAACCTTCCGAGAAAAGATAAATGTCGCCGACAGGACTCGAACCTGCATCCTTCTGATATCTGGTCAGATGCTCTACCGTTGAGCTACGTCGGCTTATCGCAAACCGCCAAGTTAATCAATATATACTAGTGTTTCATTCAATAATTACTGTTTTTATTATATTTCACCTGTAAACAACCAACTTTATTAGTATGAGAAAGGCTTGTAACGGCTAAATCCCTCAATAAATGGCGTCGAGACAAATTATGTCTACATTTTATTGGTGAAAAATGCTTTGACTTGTCAAATATTTATTAATTGATAAACTAAAGTTTTTATGACAAGATTTAACACTAGTATATATTGATTAACTTGGCGGGTTTGCGATAAGCCGACGTAGCTCAACGGTAGAGCATCTGACCGGACATCAGAAGGGTGCAGGTTCGAGTCCTGTCGGCGACATTTATCTTGTCTCGGAAGGTTTTTTCAATTTGGATGACGAGTGTTTCAGGCTAATAATTATTGTTTATAAAAATAATTCTTAATTTTTAATTCTGATTCATACCCAAATTGTACACAGCCTACCTTTGGTTATAGAGCAATGCACGCTACTGATAAACGTACATGTATATGATTCCCAGACAATGCAAAGAATGTCTAAGTTCAACCGGCACGTTGAAACAAATAGCATATTTTTTACAATTTTTCATTATTTGGCTATGTGTTATATAGAATTCTGTCGACTTGTACGAATTCTGCCGTATGTAATAACATTAATAAATGAAAAGCCGTAGAAATTTCACACAATATAGCCACATCTATGATAGATTGCCCTGCACTACCTGTATAAATTCAGTTAATAGTGCCCATCAGACAAACCAGACAAAACCACACACTAATCCTCCCTCGATGCGACACTAACTAAAAAAAACACTCTTATTTACCGCACTTCATACATTTTTAACACTTCATACAGTGAGAAGACATTCGAGTGGGAACCTATTATTGGTTCAGTTTTTTTTTTTTTTTTTCTACTTCTATTGGTATTCCCAATAAAATAAAAATAAAACTGCTATTTTTTTAACCGTTAATCGACACTATACATATTTTTATTTTTGTAAGATCTAATAGATTTATACGTGATCATAAAGTAAAGAATGCACACTAGAACTGCCTTCCATGTAGATTTAAATGGAAGCCGGTGTGCCTTTGAATTACCTTATTTACACAGGTACCCTTTGTTAATTGTTTTTGTGTTTAATTAGTAGAACTCCATTAAACATATATTTTTTTAAATTTAATTTAAATCAAATTTCTCTTAGTCAATTACCACATCACGCTTGAGACAATTAGCCTAAATCCTTACATATTGAGAGAAAGGGTCTTAGATTAAATTTACTTACACAATTGAAAATTAGTAAACGATCCTAATATAACATTAATTAATAAATTACGGAAAATTATTTATTCCCCACTACTCAGTATGTTCACAAGACCTAAACAATATAACACATTTAAATAAATCAATAGTAGTCACATAATTATAAAATGTTGCCATTTAATGCGTCGAAAACAGATTTCAAAGTACCTCATAAAATAATGAACCTATTGTCACAATTATTTTCTCAGTAAATCGGTTTCGACGGTAATAAAAGTGAAATTGAGTGGGGGTAAATAGAATCATATAAATTAGTCGTCTCAACGTGGCCTAACTACAGTTTTAAAATGGCCTTGAACGGCGAAACAGCTGTCAGAATAATAAAAAAAAACTAAAATACTTGCAGAACTTAATAATAAGAGTATTAAATTTATTTTAAATTAAATTTAAAAAATGAACCTTTTGGTTCTAGCCTCGAGAGATTCAATGAAAATACATCGCTCTATCTCCCTTACACTGGATGCATTGTATATTGCCATTTAATTTAATCGAAATGAAATGACAACGAAATAATATTTATAATTAGAAATGTTAAGGCCTAATGCCCAGACTTTTGAATCACGAAACACTCTCAAATCGCATTGCTTGTGTTCTTTATTCTACGTATGTATAGTAACAGCGATTTGCATAATATGAAGCAGATTTAACATTTCGCATATATAGCATTAAATTTGTCAATAGATAGCTAGGAACAGAGATGTTTAACAGGTGAGGGGGGAAAAGCTAAATTTAGTAGGGTGAGGGGTAAGCCTAGTGGCATGTCCTTTTCAGTGATTTGACAATAAATAAATCTCAACCTTATGCAGAACACCCGCATTGCATCGCAAAGTATTAGTATTTACTTCGAAAAGCAAATCAGCTAATGATCAACTCGTCGTTTTTAAAATTGTGTTGAATTTACCGCCAATATTCTTCCCTTAGCTGCCGGGCAAATATAAAAAAAAAAATTAACCCAATTTGTATAAAACAGCAATAGATAAAAAAAAAGTTCGGCGTATTTACATAAACCGAATATTTTGTTAGAATATTTAGTTTGATCCTTTAGAAATGTATATTAATTGATAATTCATTAATGCAAGAAACGAAGACATGAATGCTTTCGAGTCATCGTCATTTCGGTCTATGCGAATGATAGCGGAGTTTATTAAAAAAAATGCGTGACCCGGGCTGGTGCCAAAATGGATATCACGTGACCTTTGCCTCCACGTCCAAATGGTATGGGTAGATTTCGCTTTGGGAATGTCTATGTAATTCTGATGTCAGTGGCTAGGAATGCGGGAATACACTCGTACCTTACCTTTGTGCTCACAATAATATGGATAAGACCAAATTGAGAAATGAAGGAATAGTACAATTATTTTTGATTGCTTATTTAATTAAAAAGTAGGTCAATAAATACATTCATCATCAGCACAGTTCACTTCATTTAGTGGTAGTAGGGGGCGGCGATCTTGGCGACGGGGGCGGAGTAGGCGAGGGGGGCGGCGTAGGCCACAGGGGCGGCGATTTTGGCAATAGGGGCGGCGTAAGCCACGGGGGCTGCGGCGTATTTGGCTACAGGGGCGGCGTGTCCCAAAGGCTCACGGTGGACGACGGCGTTGAATCCGTTGTGGTCATCAGCGGTGTATTCAACAGTCCTCTTGAAACCATCAGCATCGATGAGAGAGTATGATCCCTTAACCACATCTCCGTCTCTAGTTTCGTGCTGGCTCTTGGAGTCTCCGGTCAGACCGTCCTGGACATCATAAGCGAAGTTGTAGGCGGGGTGAGCGTATTCCTCGGGGGCGGCGGCGTATTTAGCTACAGGGGCGGCGTAGGCGATGGGAGCGGCGATCTTGGCTACTGGGGCAGCGTAGGCCAGAGGAGCGGCTACCTTGGCGTAGGCTGGGGCAGCGTAGGCGGGGGCAGCATAGGCAGGGGCAGCGGCATAGGCGGGGGCGGCGTAGCCCACAGGGGCGTAGGCCAGACCAGGTTGGGCAATTACTCCAGCGCGAGCGACGGCAACCACAGCGGCGAAAAGGACGAACTGGAAAAACAAATACAAGTTTAAAGTACTAAGGGTATAACTTATATTAATATAGCGTACATTTTACTTCTTACAGTTAACCCAATAAGGTGGCTTCCGTAAATTATGTCACAGGGTTTTCTTGAAATATTTACACTCCGTCCCTCTCCTCATAATAATAAGTCTCAAAGATTTAGTTTTTCGGAACCCACAACTTTCCCGAACAATTTTTAAGGAACAAAGGGTCCCTCTATCGGTTCTCACGTCAAAATTCTGCTGAAAAAATGCGTAGCTACTATTAAATGATTTCAAATGCCACCTAATGTCCCTGGGAAAACATGTTCTCATCGAGAGAAAAGAAAATGGAAAAGAAAAACAAATGCAAACACATTCCCATGACAGCGTTTGTACGTTGCCATGGAATGTCACAAGAACAGTGTCTGCAGCTTCTTGCAAGCCACAAGCAATACCGATGGGAGAGATGAGCAATGGGTTGGCACAGTGGCCAAATGTGACCCCTGTGAAGACGGGGTCACAAGGTTTTGTATAATATGGTCACACATACACAATTGTGACTCAGTGACAATTGTGTAGACCCCCTTCCCCCTTTACATGTGACATAATTTATGTAAAACGCCCAAACAATAAGTAAAAATACACATACATTAATGCAGACATCATAAAGTGTAAATATACCGAAGAAATAGACAGAGGATAAGAGAAAGAAAAGAAAAAAAGATTAAAAAAAAATTCTCTTTTAGTGTTCAAAATATTCGTTTAAGGTTTGAGTGTTTGTTCAGAAGGGAATGTTTTTTGTTTTGTTAATGTAACAATAATAACAATAGATAGATAATAGAAATTAATAGTAGTAATCCAAAAATAAAACATTTTAACTCTTCTTACTACTTCAATAATAAAAACAATGGTACGCATTATTGTGGAATTTAAGGTTAGCGTGAGAATGAATACCTCATTATGAGAACCTTTACAAAGGAATTTAAGTGTCCATATTCTAATTTTATTGTATTTTTCAAATAAGTTTTTGACAGGAAAACAGTTTTTTTTAATTTGATTTACAATACTCAATTACAATTTAAATGAAATGAAATGGAGTTCTACGAATTAAATACAAAAACAATTAATTAAGTAAGGAAAAAAATTGCATATTTTCGTTATTGTACGGTTTTTCAGCATTCTAAAAAAACAAAAACTGCGAACTCGGTACCTGAACCGACATTGTTATATTATTAATGTGTTCAGTATTTACGACGTGTTTTAATAATTATTGAAATATTTTTTTTTTAAAGGTTAAGACACGTTTGCTAAAAATAGGTTTAAAGATTTTTCGAGTTTTTTCACAGATTTTATATTTAAACCACTATTAAGTCACTTCACGGAGTTAAAAAAAGTATACCTTGAAGACCATTTTGAATTGTTTACTGTACTGTAGGCACTTGCAGAATATGGTCTATCGGTCCACGGCTCAAACTATTTATACCCAGCGCGCTACCACATCATCTCTCAACTACACCTTCGTCCAAAATCCAGATTACGACCACAGTCAAGACAAAACTTTACTCCGGGGCAAACTGCGAATAAAAACCAATGCTCCCAAACGAGACAGCCACACATACATTTAAAAAAGTGAAGCAAACTCACACAAAGACTTGAGATGGTTAGTCCATAACTGCAGAGACTTGTACTTACGGTGTAAAAGAACACTAATACATGAGCGTTGTTCACCTATGGGTAATTTTGCGCACCTTCACATTTAAACCCGGTTTATAAAAGCATTTGGGTGACTTTTAATATCACGAAATGTTTTGCCTACGGGGTGTTCCATGGATTTTTTTTTGTGTATAGTCAAGGTTCTGCCATTTATTTTATTAGTGATGATTGTAACCCTTAGACAGTTGTCTTGATGAATCATCATCAAGGTCCTGAGATGTATGAAGAGCTGTTGATAGCAATTTATCATTCATCAGTCCAGCGCATTTGTGATCTTGTTCTGCTTTTGCTGTCTTTCATTCCGCCAATAACAATAATAACGTCTTTATTCAGTGCAACATGCAGCAATTGTGTAATGAAATGTAGTCCATATAGGCATTATAGTACACAATATTACATTATACAATTAGTTATACAGAAAATAAAGTGATGTAAAAAATTTTGCAAGGGGATTAACAAAACAATAAATAATAAAAATAAAAATAATATTGACATCGTAAGTTCCTCTTTTTGACGTACCCATTTTCTTGTATTGGGGCATTTAATTTATTGGAGCATTTCGGAAGTGCAATAGCTTGTATCGGGAGTTTGCCACCTCATGCCTCAATGTAGCATAAAAACAATTTATTCCTGATGTAAACATTTTGCTAGCATTGCAAAGCCTCTGTAACCGAAACAATTGTCTATAATCGTTGTTGTAATGAACTCTTATAGCATTCCATTGTGCTTGGGTATAATGGATCCACAGGTTTGCCTTGTAAAGGTTCGTACAGTATGCATTGAAGCATTCTCTTCATAGGGCAGGTGCATCTGTAGAACCTCCTCGCTAGCATACCTGCTCGTATGCTGATGGCCTTTGACGGTCACTGTCGGGTCCATCCTTGAGATCCTGGGTGATGATATGACCTTTGAACCAGTTATTTTGTTTTTATAAACAATAATTATTAATCTAAAACACTCATCCAAATTGAAAAAACCTTCCGAGCAAAGATAAATGTCGGTAGAGCATCTAACCGGACATTAGAAGGGTGCGGGTTCGAGTCCTGCCGGCGACATTTATCTTTGCTCGGAAGGTTTTTTCAATTTGGATGAGTGTTTTAGATTAATAATTATTGTTTATAAAAATAATAATTGTTACCCTTTGCGCTATGCACAAAAATCTTGTCTTAAGTTTTTAAGAACTTTAGTTTATCAATTAATAGTTATTTTGGTTTGAGTTTAGCCAGCAATATGTGAAAAGGTTACGTAAACAGTATAATGATTCGTACAAGTGAATGATTTCAGTAGTGTTCACCATGTCAAAAGAACGAATTTGTGGAATATGTTTTATTTTGGTTAGGTTAGGTGTGGGCATAAATAATATCAACCTTATCTGAAATGTGATGGTACTAGTATATTATTCGGAAGTAATGTATGCACATATTACTTCTTTTCAATTGTACGTGTCAGTAAGTCCTCAATCTGGCCCAAGGTTGTAAATCTTGAACTTTATGGATGGATTGAATATCTCGAGGAAATCTTGACGTGAATGGGTCATTGTTAACTCGTTAGATAAAAATACTGTCATTGTTAACACTAAGTATATTTCTGCTGAATAATACATTGATTTCGCGAGACTTAAATCTCTCTACAGCAAGTTAATGAAGGCAGTTGCTTACTGAGAATTTCGTGAGAAAAGAACAATTAATTATACTATACTATAAGTATACTGCCCTGAAGAAGCTACGGTAGTAGCGAAAACCGGTTGGGAAAAGTATAAGATAAAAGTGATGTAAACAAAGTTATTGTTTTTTTTAAATTTTTTTTTATTAATTATACAGTTGATGTTGTTCAGAACTTTGACATTTCAAACCATAGAAAGGCGCAAAGACTTTAATTTGGGAAAATGTCTATTTTTGACTGCGTTTTCTGCACTGAGTAAGAACTGATATCTACTATAAGAGTGCAGCCACATAAATTAAAATGATTGAAACAAAGAATAACATTGGATGAAAAATACTATTAATTAAAATGATAATATTGGTATAAATTCTAAACATCACCACTTCCAGCCTATATATATATATTTACGAGGTACACTGGTGGAATTCATCTCAGAAAGTTCGCGAAACTTCACAACCAATAATAAATCTACTCAACTCCAGAGCAATGAGCTAATATTTACTGCAACGCACAAAAAAACAGTCCATTAAATTTGCACGTTTTTTTGTGATTTTGGAGCCAAAGTCAAATATAAAGTTAACTTTTGCAATTAGACAGTTGAATTGACTAAAAAATACATCATACTGTATAGTGTACTCGTATATCCTACTCGTATATTGTGTATGTGATCAAATCATCATCTTTACGCCAACTATCATTTCACATTTCTTGTTTAACGACGTAGACATTAGTTGCCTGTTCGCATTTAAAGAATGATCGGTGTGAGATAGATCTCGTAACAGCTGCACTAGCGCAGCAGCAGCCTCTGACTAAGATCTGGACCACTCCTGAAACTGGTTTAATTGATGGAAGAAAATCAGTGATCTCGCCTCCAGTAAATCTTGATACGGACATTAAATAAGATATATGGGATCAATCAAAACTCAAGCCTTGGCCAGAATATTATACCAGAATTTTATTTGAAATAAAGTTGGCATTAAAACTTTTTATCGGATTTGGATTTATGACGAATTTCAAAACATTTTTTTATTTTTAATGGAGCATTTGGAAATATAGAGCAAACAATATGGCTTCTAGTCTTATTTTTGATAGGTAAAATAGATCATGATGAAAATGAAATTCAGGATAGAAAAAAAAATCAATTTTAATGATGCTAGATTTTATAGCTCGAAAGGATTTTGTTGCTACGGACAAACTAACAGATTTTGTATTATTGTATGAAGCTACCATTTTGTTGTTTTCCATTATAATTAAATGAAAAAATCGCACAGCGTTTTAACCAATTTTTATTTTTAACGCCGATCGGTTCAGAACAACCGTTCTATCATCAGTTCAAAATATATACTATGTAAAATATATTAAACAATATGGAAAAATTGTGGGAGAACATATATATTAGGTGTCACAGTGGAGATGGGGGCGTGACCAGGGATTAGTAAAGAGTGGGGGAAGAGATAGAGATTGAGGGAGGGGTGAAAGGAAACATATTTAAAATGGGGCTGTAAGATAAGTTTTTTTGATTGTTAATAATAGAATCGTTATTATTGAAGGATTTCTTTGTCAAAAATCGTTAAAAATAAAAAAGTCGTTAAAACAAAGTATAATTGTTTGGCTAAATTAAAAGATTTTGCTTTAGAGTCAAGAGTATTACTTGCATGATACGATTCCTAGTAGTTCGACAGCTGTTTCGCCCTTTTAAGGCTTTTGAAGTAGCTAAAAAAAATAAAGATATCTACCTACTTATTACAAGAAATTAATTCATTGAAGTATATCTCACCATCAAGATATTTATTTAAAATGGGTCAGAACAATCAGTGCATTACAGAAATTGCATTAAAAAATCTTCGAATTCAGAATTTTAAACGTTTAAAATACTCGTATTGTAAATAGTTACCTGCGGACCATAAATCCGTAAGTGCGGCCCAAATTACGTTTCTTATTTTCAGAATAATTCAGAAATGCTAATCGTTTTCTTTGTATTTTCAAAGAGTCCGACGTTCGGGAGTAATTGCATCACAGAAGTCATTATTTTGGTAAAACTGTGCCAAGTTGAATAATAAATAATAACTAGTGATATGCATACCAAAAATTGGAAATGCAGCTGTTGTAGATATACGAGTATGAATAAAAAATAATTATCGTTATGTTGAATAATACTCGCGATAGGATTGCGATACCAAAGGTCTGATTTAAATAACAATAATATTTAATCATAACAAATCTCAAATTAATAAATCAGAAATGGCACGGAAAATTAAAAAAAAAATGTAACGGTCGCATCTTGGAATCGAGCCCAGGACCTGTGTCTTGACAACACTCAACCACTGAGATAATGAGATCTAATTATGTTCTTTCATCTTTATTAACATCATATTTCAATATAATATTAATAGCATCCTCAAATAATGCTAATATTTTTGGCTGGTATTTGTTTGTATGATTTTTTTCTGTTTCATGTTTCATTAGAGATTTGTTCTAATGAGAAATATTACAGTGAGGTTCATAAGCTTCAATAAGTTAATCCAATAAATTATATTATTAAAAAAATTATTTATTTATTTAATAATATAATTATCTTTATTATTTATCATTTATTATTATTATATTATATTATTATATAATTTATTTATAAATTTATTATTTATAAAATATTTATTTATTATATTATATTATGCGACATTTATCTTTGCTCGGAAGGTTTTTTCAATTTGGATGAGTGTTTTAGATTAATAATTATTGTTTATAAAAATAATAATTGTTACCCTTTGCGCTATGCACAAAAATCTTGTCTTAAGTTTTTAAGAACTTTAGTTTATCAATTAATAATTATATTATTGTTTATTTCAACAATTAATACATGGTATTAATATAAAAAGAAAGAAATAACATAATGAAATACTTTAACAACTTATCATTTAACAGTTGTATTGATAAATCAACAAACGTATGAATGGGTACACTTTTTAAAAGCGAATTAAAATCTTTAGAAGTATAAAAAATACGTTCCTAAAACCTAACATAGTAATAATTTTTTTTTTCATAAAAAAAAATTATAATAATTAAATTAATTTGGTTGGGTTAGATTGGGGTTTCGGGCTAGTATTTTTTTTTTCGTACTTTTAATGATTATACATCATCTTTAAAAAGTGTGCCGATTTATCGGTCACCCTTGTATTACTGTGCCTTGAGGGAAACTCTCTTTCTAAAATAACGCCAATAATAGCATGATAGATGGATATTTTATTAATGTCAAAATTCTATAACATTTTGATACATTATAGTGTACATTATATTTTTAATAATAATAATGATAATTGGATTATTTGTATAGCGCCGTTTTTGTGAAAAATAACCTCAAGGGCGCTGTACAAATATTTCTTAACTAATTATGTACAAACAGATACAGAAAAAACATACTTACCTGGCAGGTCGCTTCAGATGAACACAGTTTTATTAGAAAATTTATTTATAGAGATGATAGTTTTACATGGTTATTTGTTGCTCCTTTTCTATTGATGTTACATGTATTAGAAGATTGGTGGCACAAGAAGAGTTGGTATATTAGTAAGTTTCACGAATAATGTTAAATTAATTGAATTAACCGCCCTATTCATACGAGAACGTATGTGATACAGCCGCTATATTATCGCCCGAACGCAACGAGCCGTATCCCGTACGTTCAGGTACAATTTTTTTTACCCGAAACCCACAAAACATTCGTATACATCAAGTTTGTTCCTGCGTCATCTTGCTTAGTATTTCGAGGTCAGCCGAAGCTAACGGTGTGTTTGGGTATTTTCGTTTCTCCCATACAAGTTACGTCACTAGTCACACATATTGTTATGTCGAAATTTAATGAAAAAAAAAAATGTTTTTTTACCTGCTTTTTGCATAATAACCCAAAGAGCGGGCGGTTAATTGATAAAGTTGTTCCCTACTTGCTACGCTAGCTTGGACCGTGTTATAGAAAGAAATATAAAATAAAATGTATTTTTATAAACAATAATTATTAGCCTGAAACACTCATCAAATTGAAAAAAACCTTTCCGAGCAAAGATAAATGTCGCCGACAGGACTCGAACCTGCACCCTTCTGATTGCCGGTCAGATGCTCTACCATTGAGCTACGTCGGCTTATCGCAAACCCGCCAAGTTAATCAATATATACTAGTGTTTCATTCAATAAATTTGCACAAGAAGAGTTGGTATATTAGTAAGTTTCACGAATAATGTTAAATTAATTGAATTAACCGCCCTATTCATACGAGAACGTATGTGATACAGCCGCTATATTATCGCCCGAACGCAACGAGCCGTATCCCGTACGTTCAGGTACAATTTTTTCCCTATTTTTTTCACAATTTTCTACAATTTTTTTCCCTCCCTTTAATTTTGTTCCCTACTTGCTACGCTAGCTTGGACCGTGTTATAGAAAGAAATATAAAATAAAATGTATCTTTATAAACAATAATTATTAGCCTGAAACACTCATCCAAATTGAAAAAAACCTTTCCGAGCAAAGATAAATGTCGCCGACAGGACTCGAACCTGCACCCTTCTGATTGCCGGTCAGATGCTCTACCATTGAGCTACGTCGGCTTATCGCAAACCCGCCAAGTTAATCAATATATACTAGTGTTTCATTCAATAAATTTGGATGAGTGTTTCAGGCTAATAATTATTGTTTATAAAAATAATTGTTACCCTTTGCGCTATGCACAAAAATCGTGTCTTAAGTTTTTAAGAACTTTAGTTTATCAATTAATAAATATAATAATGTTTTTATTAGCGACTATATAAATTAACACAAAGTTTAGGATATAAAATAAAAAAAATATATACATATTGGTACCATATATATATTAGTTTTTAAGAACTTTAGTTTATCAATTAATAAATATTTGACAAGTCAAAACAATTTTCACCAATAAAATGTAGACATAATTTGTCTCGACGCCATCTATTTGAGGGATTTAGCCGTTACAAGCCTTTCTCATACTAATAAAGTTGGTTGTTTAGAGGTGAAAATATAATAAAAACAGTAATTATTGAATGAAACACTAGTATATATTGATTAACTTGGCGGGTTTGTGATAAGCCGACGTAGCTCAACGGTAGAGCATCTGACCGGACATCAGAATGGTACAGGTTCGAGTCCTGTCGGCGACATTTATCTTTGCTCGGAAAGGTTTTTTTCAATTTGGATGAATGTTTCAGGCTAATAATTATTGTTTATAAAAATAATTGTTACCCTTTACGCTATGCACAAAAATCTTGTCTTAAGTTTTTAAGAACTTTAGTTTATCAATTAATAAAATGTATCTATTTTGTGAACATAATAACATATGTGTACAACTCACATTATTTAATATGAAAAATTTAAGATATCTGTACTAAAAAAAAAAAAGATTTATATAGTGAAATTAAAAATAAACGTCCTCTTCACAGTGCAATATAAAAACAACAGTTAAACATGGCAGGAATAATAAATCATTTTGAATAAATTTTAGAAAAGACTAAATCAAATCTACGCGATGACACGCATGAAACATTCAGCTGCCGAGAGATCACTCATTAAAAGGTGTTTTTAAATATCTAGTATTGAACAAATTTCTTGTACAGGTTGTTTTTAGTTCGATACCTATTTTATATGAAGGGACAAAAGCGGTAATTAGACGATAATTTTTTTCATACCGATCTCCATACGGGAGCCACTTTGGAAGCCATAGAGAGAATCTTTGCTTTACACGATCATTATTTTCATACCCACAATTTCATACAGGTTTGTACACATAGTTGCCATTAAAGAAGAAAGAATATTTTGGGACGGTACTTAATCGTCAAAAAACGGCAGCACCTTCACAAAATGTCAAAAAAATATTTCAAAAATATCCGCGAAAATCACAATTCCGCATAGAAATACGCCTTGATAATCAATCTAAATACAGTCTAGGCTACATTTAATCTTTTCAATTATATTCCTAAGTAAAAACGCACCATCTCCACAAAAAAAGTAACATTAAAGTTACGTAAAATAATGGCAGCGGTCAAAGAAAATGCGCTAAACTCGACAATGTGTTCGCGTATTCTTTACTTAAAGCAAAATGAAAAAAAAAAATCAAAAATATACTCTAAATCCACAATACTCAACAGTAATGAACACATAGTGTTGAATTATCAATATATTAAATATTAAAAGAAATAAACGCGCAAAATTTCCACATTACATACTTACGAAAACAATGACAGATGAAGACAACAGCTGATCACGACATAATGTCCGCCATCTTAAACTGTACGAAAAAATAGAACGCGTTCTAATTTTGATCATTTTTCCATAGAAAAGGACAATTCACGTCAAATCTGGATGAAAATAAGTATCGTGTATTTACCACTTAAGGAAAGGATGCGATCTTTGTCTGAATACAGTATGAGTGGAGGGTACTTGCAGAAGACCCATTGTCACGCTTCCATTACTGGGTCCGTGGGATAATAATTTATTTGGGTTAGGTTAGGTTAGGTCGTTCTCTATAGTATTTCAGTAAACAGTAAATACACTATTTATATGGAGTCATTTTGCATTGAAGTGTGTTTTAGTCATTTTTTTTTAAATCTTGCTACATTGTAATCCAGGTGAGTTATAAAAACACATTAAAACACCTCATCCAACGATTATTTTATATTTTTTTCATTAATTTAATATAAAGGAATTTAATACCTGTAAAGGAATTTAATTATTGTTATAATTATTATTATTTTTATTATTATTATTATTATTGTTATTATAATAATTATTATTATGATTATGATTATTATTATTATTATTATTATGATTATTATTATTATTATTATTATTATTATTATTATTATTATTAGTATTATTATTATTATTATTATTATTATTATTATTATTATTATTATTGTTATTATTATTATTATTATTATATTTTTTTTATTTTTTTTATTATTATTATTATTATTATATTATTATTTACATAAATATCTCAACTGGCTTAAATGTCCTGAAAGAATCCGGTTCAAGCTATGTTTGATGGTATTTAAGCCACTTAACGGAATGGCTCCGGCTTACTTATCGGAAATGTGTATTCCTGAAAATATCAATTCACGGCAGTCCACCCTTAGGTCAGCAGCGTCGTCATCAGCTATCGGGAGGTTGAAGAAACCAAAACGCACACCTGTTACTAAGTTCGGTGATCATGCTTTCGGAGTATCAGGGCCCAAAGCCTGGAATGAACTGCCACGTGACTTAAGAATGATCAAACACTCGACAGAATTCAGAACTAAACTTAACTAATCTTTTCAGACAATTATATCCATAAATGGAAGAAATACAATACACGTAAATTGCTTAGTTATTCTAGCCGGTTGTGCTTGCCTAAAGGCACTTATAAAATAAGTAGAATATTTCACGCACCTGTGCGCAAATACGTCCACAGCCCCCAACACTATAAATAACTAATTGTGTAAAAAAATGTACATATCTATTAAAAACTTCTTAAGCTTTTTAAGGTCATTTTATGAATATATTCAAGGACTAAAAATTATAAATGTATTAAATAAATAACAACTCTTCTTGTGCCACCAATCTTATAATAAATGTAATATGAGTAGAAAAGGAGGATAAAATAGCAACTGTAAAAATCATGTCTTTTCTAAGCTTAAATTTTCTAATAAAACTGTGTTCATCTGAAGTGACCTGAAAGGTAAGTGTGTTTTTAGTGAAGTAATTTCATCAAAAGTCATAAGTACTTGCAGTCGATATACTTTTAAATATAAAAATAAAGAATTCATTTGAAAATTTTATATCGTTCCAAAAATTTCTTTTTCTAAATGTATCTTAATAATAAAGTTCTTAAGTAGATGCCCATTTGTGTTTTCCATTATGAAAATATTCTACCCAAACGAACCTACTTCTTTTGAGCATGTAATCTGTGGTTAACCAGAGTGGTATATCTATGGGTTAACCTCAATACAACATGGCGGGTTCAATGTTTTTCATACTAATTTTAATGTGTTACATATTGGATTTCATTCAAACCATTCTCTAAGCCTTCTCAGCACTAATAAGAACAAACTATGCTATTTTCAGCGAAACTGATCGACTAATTTTCGACACACAGACAAAGATTAATTTTTATACATAGAGATCAATTAAAAAATAAATTAATAAAACCTATCTACCTATGTCGTATTATCTGTTGTTTTTTTTACTCAAACCTTAAATTGATACGTAAATATTGTTGTTATTTTTTGTCGTTGTTTTTGAATTCAAAGGCAAACCCCGTGCTCTATAATCCAATATAAAGATCTTGGCGCTCCGTATTAAAAAAAAATCTTGGTCAATATACGACGTTGAGTAGAGTGTGCAAAGGTGGGTCAGTTAGTACCTTTACTAGTATATAAAATATAGGACTACAGATAGGCGTATTGACTTCAGGTACTGTGTTGTGTTGAACGCGCTGTGTATAAACTCCTTCGGCATTGTTTGATACACTTATGTCCCCGTCCTTTCACTTTCATCCGAGAACAATCGACTCGAGATGCACAGAGGTGAATCAGTGTTTAAAAAAATATTTTAAATTAAAAAAATTATTTTTAAAATAAAAGTATATCAAATTTAACATGAAATTTCGAGAACCAAACTGACTTACTTCCCATAAATCAAAAATCGACACAACTTGGGTGCCAGCGTCTCGAACGCAATAAAAACAACAAATGTGGGACTCGGTAATTTTTTGAATGCAACAAATTTTTTAATTAATAAAAAATTGTTAAAAATATTTTTATTTTTGCTCTCGCCCCCATGTTCAGCCCTTCACCGCTCCCCATTTGTGCTTGAGGACACCAGTGCTCCCTCGGATCCCCTCAACGCCCCTTGGGGGGCGCTTCCGCCCCCGTTGGATACTTATAATAATGTTATATTATAAACATGACTTAATCTTAAAGTGATATTTTTGATAATAATGAGTTATTCCTTAAAATGCGCGTGTTTTCTGAAATTCGTGGCATTTTATAATAATTAATTAAATGAAACAATCAAACTTTGTTTTAACTACTTTTATTTTTCACGCCTACCGGTTTCGGAACAACCGTTCCATCATCAGGACAAAATAAATACTGAACAATATTACAAAATTATGGCAGAACATACATATTAGGAGTCACAGTGGGGGTGGGACTTGACTAGGGATTATTAACGAGTGTGGGAAGAGTTGGAGATTGAGGAAGGGGTGAATGAAAAAATATTTAAAATGGGGCCGTAAGACAATTTTTTTATCGTTAATAATAGACTCAATATTATTAGGGGATTTCTTAATTTCCAATGCTTCTAAATTATCTAAGCGTTTACCTTTACTATTAATGTGAAGAATATTGATCCACGTATTTTTATCAAGACTTATAATTGCTTGAAATAATATGATTCGCGAATTCCGGAAAAATATTGTTTTTAAGACAACTTAAATGTTCTTTGATTCTAATGTCGAAATCACGGCTCGTTTTTCCGATACAAATTTTTATTGTTTCATTTAATTATAATGGATAACCACAAAGTGATAGCTGCATATAATTATTTTTTCTAATACAGCCCTGACTATGCAAAAATGGTAGACCTAGACGTGTTGGCCCATAGAAGATTAAAATTCCATTAATCAATACATACAATCTCAGGCAAATCACTGCCCAGTCACGGCGCTCGCAACTCTCAATGCTAAATAAATGATATACGATTTAATTCAATACAATACAATGTTATTATTCGGGATTTATTTTTAAATCTACCGTTTTTTTAGGGACTCCAATATTATGTTATGTAGGTTGTTTTAATGTACGGACACTGAATAAATGAAGTGATATGTGACCATGTAATACATAACGTTGTATTGTTTTATTTTATATGGATAAATTGAAAAAAAAACGTTGAACTTGTATTGTTCACATTCATTGAAGCGATTTTTCACTACGTTCTTGAAATTGTTTTCAAAGAGTATGGTATTTACTTGTCGGGGAGCTTTTAGCTATTACAATTAATTAATTGTTTTTGTTTTTAATTCGTTAGCTATTACAATTATTAATTGTTTTTGTGTTTAATTCGTAGAACCCCATTTATTTTTTTTTTTAAATTTAATGTTAAACAAATTTAATAATGTTATCATTAAGTACTGCAAGTATTTTTAGTTTTTATTATTGTGACAGCTGTTTCGGCGCTCAATGTCATTTTAAAACTAAAAAAAAAAATAATAAAAAAATAAAGTAAATAAATAGAAAAATTTTAATAAAATTTAAAAAAAATATATATAATTAAGGGCGAGGGGGACGTCGGGGAGTTATTATTTATTAATTCAAAATAATGATAGTATTATTACGCAATACTATAAACATTATGTTCTTAAATAGAAAAATATTTATTAAATATTTTATAAATTTACATAGGCTTAGCATTTATCAAAATCTAATCAGAAATACTATTTTTTCTGACCGTCCCATTGTATGTTGTAAAAAATATTTAAAATACGAATATGATTTTTAAAGCGAAGAAAAGTATGTTTAATCCTTTCTCGTTTCGTTTTTGTAAATAAACATAACCAAAGATTTGTAATCCGCAATACAAAAAAAAAACATTAAAGTTACGTAGTGTTCATGAAAAAATTAAACTACACACTACTCTTTTTTTTAATTTATCTTATCGACATGTTACAGAAAAACCTTCACAGAATTTTTTAAGGATATTCAACTTTTTGAATGTTTTTGTAAAACATGCGTAGAACGGTCAGAAATGTGTAATATTTCTGATTATATTTTAATAAATGCTAAGCCCATGCAAATTTAAAAAAAAACGTAATAAATATGTTTCTCTTTGAAAACACCATGTTTATCGTATAGCACAATAATATTATCATTATTTTGAATTAATAAATAATAACTCTCCGACGTCCCTCTCCCCGTTATGATGTACTGATATAAGATTAACGCATAGGGAAGTACTTTCACAGGCACGTCAGTGATAGAGGGATAAGATTTTTGGCTTTCACCCCAAATCCCAAGATTTTATAAGTAAAATTATAAAATTAGGAAAGACAGATAGTGGCAAACGAGAAACGAGAATATTTTTAACGTAGTATTGTTCATTTTCTTACCTAATAATTTTTATTTAAGTTCAAAATCCCCTAGAATGTGAACATTCTGGTTCGGCTCCATAATGCACTTTGGTTTCACTATCGACAGTTGTCTATCTCTTGAGTCGCAAATCTCAAAGGCTGTAAGTTCTGGTTTTTTCCATCTTAGGCATATAAAATCAATCAGTAGATGCCTTCCCTCTGATGCAGCTAAAATACTAATAAATTATTTTGTTGTCTCACGTATGGACTACTGTAATAGTGCATATGCTGGTCTCCCCCAGAAACAACTCAACAGGATCCAGTCTGTCTTCAATGCTGCGGCAAGAATTATATATGGTGAGCCTAAATATTGTCATATAACTCCACTTCTAAGGGATCGCCTTCATTGGCTTCGATGCCCTGAAAGAATAGAATTTAAGATTTGCTTAACAACCTTCAAAGCACTCCAGGGAAAGGCACCAGCCAATATATCTAAACTATGTGTCCGACAAAACCCAGGTGACAGACAGCTTTCTTTGAGGTCAGCAGATTTGAATGCTGCTAAACGATTAGTTGAACCCTCTAGGTCAAATAAACCCGTGTACTATGATCGCGCTTTTCGTATATCTGGCCCGGTCATCTGGAATAAACTTCCCCCAAATATTGCTAACGTCCAGAATTTAGCAGAGTTCAAACGGGCATTGAAAACAAAATTATTCAAAAAATCGTATCCGACATAAAACATAAATTTATGTGCGTAGAAACAGAATTTCACGACATTTTTTCTTTTAATCCTCCATAGCTTATTTAGTTGCGGGTTTTCTCCCCTTGTTATTAAATTCCCTTAGTTTCTAAATTGTTATTTTATAATATCTGCTCATGAATATTTTATGTCAAGGTTTTAATTTGCACATATATATATATATATATATATTAAAATAACAGATATACTAAGTAGTATATATATATATATTTTTTTTACAATTATATTAGGTTAGTTAGTGTAAAGCACACTTGAGGTGAACCTTCACAAAACTGCGCTATAGAAATTAACCCTTATTATTATTATTATTGGCGTAGAATAGAATATTGTGTTCTCATTCCACAGGAAACCTTAAACAGTTTTGATGCAGAAACATAATTATTGTATAATGAGGTGAATTGTGTCCACTTTCCTTAATTTAAAAAACATTTTCGTAAGCAAAATGTCTTGTTTAGATAACATAAACTATAAATTTTACTCATTCAATTTTGGATTAACTTATTGAAGCTTATAAATCTGAATGTAATATCTTCTTAATTATTGAAGATAATATTAACATCTCTCAAAATGAAACTTAGACCGCACGGTCCCGGATAGACTATGAGGTCCTGGGCTCGAGTCCGAGCTACTATCGTTATCTAAATTTTCTTTCTTTTTTGTGCCTTTTTAGTTTCATGTATTATTTTGAGAGTTGTTTATATTTTCTTCAATGATTAAAATTTTTTATTAGGTTTATAAGCTTCAATAAGCTATTCCAAAATTGAATATTAATCTTAGACTTGTAGAAAAAGTCAACAGATGTCCCATTTAAATAAAAATAAAAATATAGGTTTATCCGAGACACTATTTAAAGATCACAAATAAATTCGTGTAGAATCTTGTACTCATAATGAAAAGGTAGCAGCCACAATATGGTATATGGGAATTAATTGAAGAAGACATTGAAAGTTTTTAGAAATCGAAGTATGATACCGATAAAAATGACGGAAAGGATTGGGGTAACTGTAGCTCAGTGGATTGGAGCGCAAGGTCCCGTATAATAATAATAATAATAAATTTTTATTCCGGTGTGTGGGGAGGTTAGTGCAGTCCCACATATTCCATACAACATACAAAAAAAATAAGTACTTGAAAATAAAGCCTTTAAGGTGCTGTGGCATTTAAATTATGATGGGCCAGAGTTTTTCCTCCAGTATGCGTCGATGCTGGAGGCTGGACTGAGGCGGGCCTCCATGATGAGGATATTTCCGGAGCTGTTTATTCTTTCCCTCATAAGGGGCTGCAAAACCGAAAACTCGCCCCTTCGTAAACATAGTGGAATAGATCATGAGGTTCTCTAGGTTCGAGTTTTAGCTGCTACCGTTTTCTTTTTCTTTTCAGTTTCATGTTTCATTTTGAAAGTTCTTAGTATTATCTTTAGTGGTGAAAAATATATTAATTTAATCATAATTATACACAAAAATGTAGAAATCTACAGGAAAAAGGATTTTTTTGGATTCCGCAAAAATGCAAAAATGATGAGTCATATAGCACAATCACACAAGGTTGAAAATTATGCGGTAGAAACAAATCATTCACGTTTGTATCTTTTGTTCATCAAATTTACATAATTACCCATCGGATGTTCATAGGATTCACTGACCTTTCCCATTCATGAAGTTGCACAAAGCACGACGTGAGATGATCTCGGTAATAACTCTTATATAATGTGAGATAATAACGTCTTGACCGTGAATCCCGCTCAAAACTACAATCAGATGATTCGATGAACATGAGAATCTTTTTGGTACATAGTGTGTTTCGTAATTTATAATGTGAACAGATTTTATGAATGAATTGTGGGTTTGGTATGATTAGATTAACTTCACTTTTTGATGCCACGATTATTTTTGTATTTGCGATAGCCAAAACTATTATGATTGATTTTCTTGACTTATACATTTTTTGTTCGCAATAAACCCATCGTGGCCTATTTAAAATATGTATTAAAGGTCTATGCTATGATCCGATACAAGGTCAGGGACAAAAAAGTAAATAAAAAAAAATACATAAATGTATCATTTTTAATAGAGAAATTACGTTTTTTTGTATTTATAAACACATTTAATATGTAGGTATCGTTCCTTGCAACAAATAATATTTCTTGCGCACGGGAATCATTTCCAAACCTGTTCGCTGCATCAGGGGGTAAGGTAATCGGCCGCCGGGCCGCCAGCAGGTACCAAATTTTCATACAAGCGGTAAATCTTGACAATCACACCCGTCCGGCGGAGATCACGTTCGATGGCGAATGAAGAGGATTTTTATAATAGAAACCATATTATGATAATTATTTCACTAAAACACAATTAAAGCGTAAGGCGTGAGAATAATTTGCAAGAAAATTATGTAAAAGGTAACCGATTGATCCCCTATGGCAACAAAGTTTTTTTTTGCATCTCGGGATGCCGAAGGTTCACAGCAGCCACAAAAATGATTATCGTATCAAAATAATGTACAAACCTTGGCAAAAAGCCTACGTACTTGAAACAAACACAAAATCTAGATATTTACTACTGATACTCGCATTTTCCTGCAAAACAGCTCACAGAGGTTGCACTTTTTGAATAATAGAATATGTTTGGTTATCGGATATTGTGGTTACCTGTGCTATAAAGCGATATTCCGATTTTAAAAATAATTTCCAATAATAAATTATGGGGACGAATCCAAATCCCAGCTGACGCCGATTAGTAAATCTAGTGTAGTTTAATATAAATGGATGTTTTTATTATTAACATAACATACCGCAATCTTAACAGGATCGTATTTTAAATATAATTTTACAGAAACTGTTCAGTTGTTCTCACAAGAAATCCGTTTGCAATTTTGTTGCTTAAATATTATTATTTCCAAAGATCACTAATAAATCCATTCAACAGATTCAATAAATTAATTAGCTAACTCACCGCCTTTACGCCATAAATCAAAGCGATATTATTTGTACTCACCATCCATTATTTGTGTTCCTAAATACCAGATGTTTTATCAAACTTCGGCTAACGATACGAAATGGATAGAATTTCAAAGGTCGAATAAGTTGCGTTGTCAAAAGCTATAATAGATAATGCATCAGCATAAAATGTTTAATGAAAAATGTTGCATTGATACCTGGATGATAGAAGTAGAACGAATTACCTTTATCTTGAATTTTAAAATGATATATAAAAAGTTTTAATAGCATGATACAAGATCAGAGAAGGACCAAATATTACATTCTATTCAAGTACCATAATAAGAAAAATTTTGAGGATAATTTTTGGAACCATGCCACAAAATAGGACAGGTATTACCTTGCGCTATACCAAAAATTGTACGAAGAACCGTTAATAATAAAGTGGAATGGTTCCATCGGGTAGGAAGGTTTAAGAAAAGGATAGGTAAGGAGGTTTTAGACAGTAATCAGAATCTTTTTACGCAATGTTATGCAATGAAAGAATAAAAAAAATGTTTGATAAAAAACGAGTTATTTATTTAAAGTTTTTTTTTAATCCAGCTGGGTGGGTAGTGCAAACCCAGTCTGCCATATCATATGAAATATATACAATATAAATAGAGAGATGAATATAATTAAAATAATTTTTTACAAATTTGTAAATAAAAATAAATAAATAATAATAATAAAAATGAAAAAAAGTAAAATAATAATATAAAAACACATGCGAAGAAAATGTGAAAATAAAAAATAAAAATTAGAAATAAAAATAAAAAATAATTACGAAAAGATAATTACATCAAAATAATAGTAACACAGAATACATTAAATAAATTTAATTTAATAGATCGTCTTTAGGGTGGCAGTCGCATCATCTGCATCCATCGCCCATTGAGTGAGTGAAAGCTTTGCTTTCGAAACAAGTTGACATTTATATATTAAAAACACTGGTGTAAACAAAGTAATTTTTATTACTTTATTAATTATGACGCCACAAAATTACAAATCCATTGAAAAAATAATCTTTTTTTTTATTACGTTCGCTAAAAGTCAACAAGTCTCATTTTACCATAACACTCAAATCGTTATTTTTAGTTTCGTGAATTCGTTTTTTGTATTTTGACTTATCTAAACATATTATCTTCGGCTTTAAAGACTAGCGCCTTCTATGGTTTAATAGCTCTTATCTCTAATAAATGCTGTTAATTTTTAAGATGATGGCAATTAAAACAATAAAATAAATTTGATGGGCGGGCCAAACCTTGTTTACGACCAGCCTAGACTTTTGCGTAAGATGCATGAGAACCCATACGGACTGGATCTCATTTTTATCAACATACAATATACCGTATTCCAGAAGTTGGTAACCGTTTAGCTAGTCGAATCGTAAATTTATTAACTAAATATAGAACATTGTTTGACACAAGCCTTACAAAAATAACAAAAATATATCAATTTTCAACAAAAAAAGTTCAGAGTTGAAGTAAACGGCTCAAATTAAAAACACTATAAAATTACGTTGGCCAAATAACATATCATTAAAATATATCATTTTTTTCTCAGTAAATTTCACTCAATAGTTCCCATCATACAAAAATACGTAAAATTTCCTTAGTAAAAAAAAAACTTACTTATGAGAAAAAGGCGCAGCCTTCTACTACGAAGACAAACGTATTGCTGAGGAAAGAACTCAAGGAAAGCATATCTTGAAGAAAGCTAGCGCGATTGTCGGCACTTCAGTGAAAAATTAATTGAACAGAATAAATTTTACTCTTTGGTTACATTTTAGGGTAAAATAAAAAAAACTTATTGCAGTTTAAAAAAAATATATATATATATATAACAGTTGTAAAATGTTGCTAACTCCCGAATAACCGCAAAAGCCAAACCTCTGTATTAGTTAACTTTATGATTGATTACTTTCATTAGATGCCGTAATAATAATATGGTCCATTCGGAAGCAGGTCAAGGTAGACCAATACATAAAGCGCTACACACACGAACAAACACGCACAGATATCTGCAAGCCTACACTCGCTTTGAGCGGATTGTTTCTATGGCCGAATCGAGTATCTCCAAATCACTTCGAATTTAACATTTTTAAATTTAAACATCCACTTACATCTTAATCTCGGATCATTCTTTATTTGCGGATTGTGAAATTATGATCGTAAACTTGTTTTAATGTTTATTGATTGCGATACGTATTGATTAATTCGCTATGGGGTTTTAAAGATAATTCGTTATTTTAAAATGGGTTTCATATGTTTGATAGGTAGGATTAGATATGTGTTGAATAAAGTCGTATTTTTGTATTAGCGCCGCCAAATTATCAACGTTTATCAATACTATAAAGAAATTTGGGGTAGTTACTTTCATAATGCATTTTAAAGTGCTCAATTTCGAATGTGTTTCATTTGAAAGGGTTCCATTTTCAATGTGTTCCGTTTGAAAGGGTTCCATTTTGAATGTGCTCTATTGAAAGGGTTCCATTTTCAATGTGTTCCGTTTGAAAGGGTTCCATTTTGAATGTGCTCTATTGAAAGAGTTCCATTTTCAATGTGTTCCGTTTGAAAGGGTTCCATTTTGAATGTGCTTTATTGCAAGGGTTCCATTTTCAATGTGTTCCGTTTGAAAGGGTTCCATTTTGAATGTGCTCTATTGAAAGGGTTCCATTTTCAATGTGTTCCGTTTGAAAGGGTTCCATTTTGAATGTGCTCTATTGAAAGGGTTCCATTTTCAATGTGTTCCGTTTGAAAGGGTTCCATTTTGAATGTGCTCTATTGAAAGGGCTCCATTTTCAATGTGTTCCGTTTGAAAGGGTTCCATTTTGAATGTGCTCTATTGAAAGGGTTCCATTTTCAATGTGTTCCGTTTGAAAGGGTTCCATTTTGAATGTGTTCTATTTGAAAGGATTGCATTTTGAATGTGTTCCATTTAAAATGATTTAATTTTGGATGTGTTATATTTGAGAAGGTTCCATTTTTAATGGGTTCCAAATTAAAGTGTTCCACTTCAAATACATTCAAATTGACAGTGTTCGACCAATGTTTTATAAGTCCTTTCAACATATTGTAAGTAAGTAATAATACAAACATGGCGATACAATATCAATGGTCCTTCGACATAATATCATCCTAAAAGTACATAATTAGTAAGAGTATCAGCCACGCAGGTGGTATTCAAAGGCTATCTTTCAGAGGCAGCTGTTCATAGTGAGAGAATATTTGTAGATTACTAATAATTGAAAATCATACAGCAAAGACTTGTATTTTTTATCTTAATTTATCTTATCTTAATTTATCTTATCTTAATTTTATGTTTTATTCGTTATATTTTAACATGGAATATAATAAAGTTGCGTTAACTTCTTTCAAATTATTCCTAGAATTTTTATTTTTCTTTTAATGATCTCTTATTTTTCCGGTATCTGCAATTCTGACATTTGAGACGATTGGTCATCATAAATTAATTTTAACCAGGAATCAATTTATTAAAAGTAATAGAGATTATCAATTTTAAAAGTCACCGCACGCCACTGCTATAATTGAAGCGATACCAAGTCCTATACTCTGACTACTCATATGAAAACAAATATGCATATTATGTAAGAAAATGTAAACCAGATGATTTCCTCAACCGGAATATTTGACATTAAAAGTTTAAGGTTTTTCTTTATGCTGATAGTTTAAGGTTTTCATGTTTTCAGTACACATAAAGTACATAATTTAAATGATTAAAAATACTTTCAACAATAATAAAATACATTTCTTGTACGACTAATAAAAACACGAAAAATAGTGATAGTGATTCATTAACCTCGTCTAACACCAAAAAACCTAAAATGTTAATTTTTTTTTACCATATTTTAATCACTATCGCCTTGGTGTGAGACCATCATCAAGAATCTAAACATTCCTTGGAATGACTTTAGCCGTACTTAGTAACCAAATCTGAATATCCAGATATTTCCTAACATTTCTCTTTACCATATTCTTCCCCTTCCGTACCTACCCCAGCCATCATATGACACCATCCCTACGGGCTAGAGCAATGCTCTGGTAGCTTCTTGACAACACGGCCAGTCTCTATTTTACAGCATCACAGGTCGCAAAAAGAAGCCTCCTACGAACCAACAGCAACGTATTCAATGGCGGTCATTGAGCCTTACGAGTTATTATGTAGATTTTCCCAGTTTACTCTTAATCTTCATTTAATTGTTACTTTAATGGTAACATGGCGCCCTATTTAAGATCTTTATTGAGATAATGTATTCATGTTTATAGATTTGCAATTACTCTCTGTTAATATTACATCAGTTAAATCTGAAAGATAAACCAACAATTAGAATATTCTTCCCAAAGATTTGGTCTCGCCCTGAGTTATGTAGAGTCATTAGTTATTTAGAGTAATTTACTAGTAAATTACCAAGTCTGAACTTCAGCAGCACAGTACACCCCAAATGCCGATGTTTTAGCCTCACCGGCTCCGTGTAGTTTGCATGTATGCATTTAAAATGAAACTATCGAATAGAATATAACCTACGCACAAATTTTCAAAAAACTCTTCTTTAAATAAGTGTCTTTTAATTTACATTGATTTTAGAATGATAAATTAATAAATATAGAATCCTTCTATATTTATTTATTAAAATAATGTGATTATGAACAGAAATAAATTAAAGTTAAGTTTATCTTTTCTTATCTATCTATATATTTTATCTATATATTAATGAAGTTAGGTATAGTTTTTTTGGTACTTTTCGTGACTTTATATCACTTTTAAAAAGTGTGCCGTTTAATACGTATGTTGAATTGACCGGTCTCCATTCTCGATAGTTTGGACACGTTGCTCATTAAACTGAGATTTCGAACCTACAAGTAAAGAACGTTAAAATATTTGAGATACATTCGCGTTATTATAACGGACAAGTGAAATCCTAATAATAAATATTGTAGATAAACTCGTAAATCATAAAATAAGACATTTAACTCGTAAATAAAGAAACAGATCCAAGAAAATAAAAGATAACGAATATAATTTATAATCTGTGTAGGTTCGTAAAAAAGTATACAATCATTTCTAACCGCTGCACTGCACTGCATAGTGCCTTCAAATCCCTAAACAGAACAAGTGTGATCTGAACCGACTTAAAAGGAAATGGATTTCACCTTTTCAAGACTTTTCTACTCAAAATTATACCAATGAATGAATTAAAAATATATTGTAACCACATTAAGTTAAGCCAGATAAAATCCAAAAGTATGTAATATTATCCAATAGCACGTAAGTTATCAATAATTGTATGTAAATAGTATCCAATAGTATATTAAGTTATCAATATATGTAATAGTATCCAATGGTATATAAACCATAATAATTAGTTATATGTAATAGCATCCAATAGTATATAAGTTATAATAATTAGTTATATGTTATAGTAAATATATAGAATCCGGAGATCAAGGGTTCGGATCCCGGCGTGCGCTAATAAATTTATTTTATTGATTTATAATATCTCACAGTTTATACATTAATATTTGCGGAATGCTCCAGAGTGGTACGTACTTTCAGTATCGCCCTGGTGAAATACCACCATTCAAAATCGAAATGTTGCTAGAAGTGACTTTAGCCATGTTTTGTGACCAGATCTGAAAAGCCAGTTACTTCCGCACCTTCCTCTTCCCCATCTCCTTCCCCTCCCTACTACCTTCAGCCTGACAACATACTCTAATTGGGGATCCCATAGTGTCACTGGGTTCAGACAGTTGGGACTATTGTGCGGTACTCACATAAAAAAAAATCAATAGCATGTAAGTTATAATTATTAGTTATACGAGTATGCAATAGTATTCAATAGTATATAAGTTATAATAATTAGTTATATGTAATAGAATCCAATGGTATATTAGTTATAATAATTAGTTATTTGTAAACTGAAATGTACCAATAACTAAAATTAAACAAAACTCCTAGGCCCTAGACAAATCAATGAAATAGATTTTTTGTTCAAGAAAGAATTAGGATGTTTGAAAATGTTTTATCAATTTCACCATAAGTTTTGGGCTCAGATACTTTTGGCATAGGACAATATACATCGATTTATCTCTACAGTGCTTCAAATATATTTGCTTTCTTGCAGAAAACAACCTAAATAAGGTTAACGAAATAAATTATAGAATTATTGCACATATCGGGATACATAAAATATGCAGATGCAGTAAAGTGCATAATTCACCGCGGGCAATGAGTAAATTACTCCAGGCAGCTGTCCCTGGTTAACTAGCTTGACACTTGACATAATATACGAGGACTGAGTTATGCAATTAACCAACAGCCAAGTGCAACATGTAACTGCAATGTGTGACTGAAAGTGCAACTGCAACTGCGGTGTCGGAACGCACTTCTGCAGTTGTCAACTGCAATCTGCATGTTTACATGTATCGTGGAAGGAAGATCTTTGGACAAACAAATAGAGCACGCGTGACATGAACACAAAGGAAATTTGCGAATTCGTTTCTGGCAAGGTGTCAATTAATCGTCCCGTTGTGACATTAAATTCGCTACTGTCATTTCTTTTAGAAAAAGATACAGTTTATATACAGCATTCCGAATGTGATTGTTATGATAAACGTCTCTGGTTTAAATTTTATTCAGATTCAAACAAATTATTTCCTTGCTGCATCAACGTTAGGATTAATAGACTTGACCTAAGTATCATTTCGACGGCTCGAGGCAAAGGTCACCTGACATCCATTGTTTCGCTTAATTTGGAGTGCGGTGTGCAGTTTTTACAAAAAAATTATAAAATGGTCAAACTATATACTCTAAGAAAATATTCGGTTTTTGTAAACAAGTCGAACCTTTTTACTTACTTGCCCTCTCCCCACCCTTTTTTGATTTCTTCCCCTTGCGCAATAGGGCATCTCTATGCATTATTTCCTTTGTGCCCCGCTCCAATAAATGTAATTAATTGCTCGTAAAAAGCATTTACTTTGTGGCTTGACATAATATAACACATACATTTGTTTATATTGTAATTAATTGTTTTTAGATGTTCGTAAAAACTGATTATTCTATGGCTGGCACTAATGAGATTAAACTGGGCGAATTAGAGCTTGGTTTGAAGCAACCAATCGACGCTGCTTTCGAAAGGCCCCTTCGTTCGTCAGGATCCGCGTTAAACGTTTTTCATTAATTGTGTACAATAAATTAGTTGCAAAAAATGTTGTTTGAATTTACTCCATTAGGATTTATTCGGGGTACAAATTTTTGCATCCTATGCCTACATTAAATATTTAGTGTTTGCTTGCTGGGATTGTATCAAATTATGTCGACTTCTTCAAGAAAGACAGCAGCAACTCGAAAAATTAAATTTTCGTCTTACTTCCATTCTGGGAGTCATAAATTAGTGCCATATGGATCGAAATACTAAAGAGCACGAATACTATCTAAAAAATTATGGCCTCTATTTACGTTAATATTATTTAGCACATAAAACTTCCGTTATGTTTGTGGTGTTTCAAACTCCATCACATTATGTGACCATGAAATCGACGATCATTCTCGGCCCGTTTCAGCTTTCGATCAAATTGTAAATCAACATTTCCCCACCATCCCCTTTCCCTCCTCCTTTCCCTCCACAATACCTTCAGCCTCACAACATTCCCCAATTGTGGATGCCATAGTCTCACTGGCTCAAGACGGTTGGGAGCAGTTGAGAAAAACTGTGCGGTATTCACGTTAAAAAAATACATTCTAATCAATCTACAAAAAAGAGCTCAATTAGAATATTTTGGACAAGATTTTAAACACTGTGAGTCTAATGCAAAATTACGTTGAGTGTGTCACTGCCGACTTCCTGGGGCGCTATTCCCGTTCTTTTTAAGGAAGATTCCTTAACTTTTTCCTTAGGGTTAAAGCCTTCTTACTTAACTGCGGTTCCGGTTCTATCGGATGACAGCTGTCAGCTAAATTCAGCGAACGACATTCATCAAAAATGTCAATATTTACGATGTTTTAACAAGAGAAAAACTCAATGTTAAGTATGTTACCAATTACGTTATTATTTACTTTACGGTCATTAGCTAGTAAACATTATTAAACATTATATGGATGTTGATATATTTGACAATTCACGTCAATCTTCACTCTTCGGTCGGCACAAATTCAAATGTCACTTTTAGAACTAGAGACAAAAAAAGTCATTTCTGTTTAATGGGGTAGGTACCTTTTTATGAAACGTGATTCTTCTTTAAAAGGCTTATTTATGATATTTAAAAATAAAATAAAAAATGTATTAAAATGAATTATAATATAATATAATTGTTTTTAATTATTAATTATTTTTATTGAGATTTAAAAACCTCATTGTAATTGTAGCCGACGTGATCGTCGATTGTTCATAATCATGATTCTTTCTAATTTTGCGACATTATGTTGATACAAGCCATAAGTGCGGGAAACACCGATTTATTCTAATCCATAATACGGTACCCGAGTTCTGTTTACCTGAGGGTAATTTACAAACGCCCGGCTTTAAATCCCGGGAATTTCGCAGTCGCCAGAAAAAGGCAGTTACGGGGATTAACAGCGAACTAATTAAAAGCCACCGAGCCACAGTTCGTAGTGCACGAAGGAACCCGAAGAATAGTTCGGATGTGATTAAAAAGGGGGACTTTGGCCGAAGCAAGGGCAGTAGTGGACAGAGACGAGTGAGTAGAGACCGTCCGGCCAGTGGTCGTAGTCGAGACTCCCGTCTCCTACAAAGCAAGCAGGCCACTTGCATCCCCAGCCTGAGACGCTGCGAGAAAACTCGGCAGGAACCGCCGAACCCCAACGCCCACCGTTCGAGTGCAGTCGAGTGCCCTTCGCCTCCTGCCCTCCAACGCCGTGATCCCATCAAGGCACATATCCACCACCGCAGGAGTCACACTCGGACGAGCAATCGTGACTCGTACCCAGTCACATCTTGTAACCATACAAAGTCTTTCACTTCTCCTGCCTCCCACCTGAAAGATTCCTGAAGCTGCCTCAAGGATAGTCGGCCCCGTACCCCCAGAAGAATAGAAAGTGACTTGACCAGCACCCTACATGTTTACAGTCTTGTAACGACAATGGTCGCTTACAGTAATATTTAATCATTGAAGAAAATAATATTAACAAACCTAAATGAAAGAAGAAATCGGACAAAAGGACAGAATCTAAAAATATTTCAGTCGCATCTGGGACTCGAACCCAGGTCCTCTGCCTATCCGGGGCAACGCTCAACCGACTTAGCTAATGAGACAAGTTCAATTTGTGTCATCTTCATCGATATCATATCTCAAATTCAAGGTTTGTGAATATTATTTTCCATTTTTAATCTCATATTAGCGTACACGTTCATTACCAAATTCGTGGTAAACATACATTTTCATCATTTTTTTTTTTTTATGGATGGTTTTGTCTTAGGTTAGGCACAGATTTTCAACCTTTATGGACTGTACATCATTGTAATACAGTTACACTCAGAGAAACTTTGCAGTTTGGAAGTTCAGTTTTTTTTTATAAATTTTATATCGGACAATAATTATTGTTGTAGTTTTTTCGGCTTACGACCATTAAGGAAGCTGACGTTACGAGCGGTAGTTTAATCAAATTGGTACCGTTTAATTAATCACGCAATTCTCCCAATTATTCTGTCGACAATGTAAGTAATTATGATTATATTGTAATCTATGCCAAATTACATTTCAATAGAAGTAATGTCTAGTGATGTTTAATGATGATTAGACGAGGATTGCAGGTAATGTGCAGATTGTAGAGATGCAGACGCAATTAAATCATTTCAAACGATATAATGGTATTCCCATAGTTACTCCTTGAACTTTAGTTTTTTTTTTTTTAATAATGTAAAGTTCGTTTTTACTTTATGCAGATTCATTACAATAAATTATATAATATTTAAGATGCACATTGCACAAACATAGTTTCCGTGATAAAAAATGCAACAAGCTAACACAATTAATAATTTGATGTACCTATTCATCATAATGTCAGTTGGAATTTTTCGTTTATTACATTTAACACCACATATGTATGTAATGTAACGTTCAGTTACATATGGAGAAAACTAGATAAAAATTCGATCATTAACCTTTGGAACGCTGAGTGCCCTCGATCTTATACTTCCGTAGTGTGACGAGGGTAAATTCTGAAAGAAAAGTCTATTTTCTAAATAATTTAATATTTTTTTTCACAAAATTAACTTAATTTATGTAAGTTGTACCGTCTTACTATATAATATGTTTATAAATATATAAAAATCGTATGTACCTGTTATAATTAGTTTCCCCAGAATAACTACTTAAAATCAGATTTTTTTTTGACATTGCTGATCGTATCCAATAGTTATGGAAAAATAAATATTCTTCATTGGATTTTTTTTGTACGGAAAAAAGCAATGTATTTTAGAAAAAGATTAGTCTTATCTTTCTTATTTGTACTGTCACGTAGAATCACCTCCCGGATTTACTTCACTTTACCCCCAGATACTCTCTATATTAATACTCTAATTTCATCGGCGGAGTTATTTTTCAAACCGTTCGATTTTGACTCGCGTTCTTCCACATCTCGCTCTGCAATTGAGTCTATTATGGCGTAAGCCGCATTTGTGTAACCAATTACAATTTCAAATCATACGAAATCTATCGACTTTTTCATACGTTTCGAACTTCACTAAGGTAGACATTTCCATGAACCTCTAGAATCGAGTTTCATTTACGGATACTACTACCAAAACCACTTATATCTCAAATCCGGGACACTGGGTCAAATTTGCCCCTTAACTTCTAGGAGATACTGCAAAAGGATTTTTTTTCTATTTTTTTTTATACTTATTGAAGTATTAAATTTAAATTAAAAGTTTAACAAAGTGTTTAAAATTTCAGGAGGATTTCATAGAAGTAAATGGGCTGATTTAATTCAGTGACCCTGTTATGAGATTCGGATTATTTTGATTTAAGTGCGTAGGTAGGCTGTATAATACATCTTATAAAAATAGAACAAATGGAAGTATTTGAATACAATTTCCTTCGTACGTAGGTACCTACGTCTGTACATGAACTTTAGGAATAAGCGATAAAGTACCTACTTATAATATTTATCATACCAAAGTACCTATGACAGACATTTAAAAAAATGTATATTTGAAATGTGTGATTATGCATTGAGTAAAATTTAAAAATAAAAAGAACACTTTTCCAGATTCAGCGGATATTTCCTAAGATTACCCATTTATTTATTTGATTTCTAAATCCGTTACAGAATATATATGTATATGTTTTCAAAAAATCAGATTACAACACCGCATCATCAGCATACGACAGGTAACATACTTTCAGATTACTCATCTTCGCGCCCAAGCCCACCTCTTTCAATTCTCGCATACAATTATCCATGCATAGATTAAATAACCACGGTGACATTACGCAGCCTTGCTTAACACCCTTTGTGATGTCAAACCACCCCGTACAATTGCCGTTTGCACACATGCAACGCTTCCCTCATACAAAGACGCGATTGCCTGTATAAGATTCGTATTCGCTCCATACTTGGAAAATACCGCCCATTTGTCGACTCGGTCGAATGCTTTTTGTAGATCTACGAAGGCTCAGAAAAGTCTCTGGTATGTATTTCACATTAAATAAAAAATAATTGGAAAAAATAAATTATTATCTTTAATTGTTAATTTTTGTAACGCTTCTTTATGCGAAACATCTACCTAAATGTTTAAAAAAAATCGAATTTAAAAAACGAATTCAAAATATTGTTTAAATCCGTAATAGAATAGAAACAGTTCTGTTTCGCGCCAATCCTCCCATTCTCGCCCTTCCTCCGAGTGAAAGGCCCCCGCCGCTGCCCGCCACTCTGCCTATAACTATAAAAGCCTTACCGAAATCCATTCAAGACACAAGTTCACCAGTCCTCAGACTAAAACACAATGGCTTTCAAGGTACGAATTTTGCTATTTACCGCCGAAATTATATCAAATCGAACGTGTTCAAAATTTTGAATCTCGAATCAATCATTTGTTTGGTACTATAATATTACGATTTTTTTGTGTTCCAAATTTGAAATAGTTTTATTGTTGTTAGTAGCATTTTAATTTTATAAACACCGTGTTGTTCTATTTGACTTTTGAGCGCCAGCTTTTTAATTTTCTTTTCGTAGAGAGGACATTAAATTATTCGCATTTATTGTGGAAGCTTTGAAGACAAGACAAATATAATTTTGATAAAAAAATTACACGGTTAAATCCAAATTGTACCCTGAAGATTTTCCGAAGAAAACTGTTTCGACCGATTAATAAATATTTTATTTGCTTGATATCAATATTCATTTGTATTTCAAGTGAAGTGCGAATTTTCTTCTTTCTCTCAGATTCACGACTCGAATTATTTTTATGTGTTCTGTGTAATAATACTTTCTTTTGATATGGAATTCATTTATCTAATAATTATTTCTCGAAAGAAAATGGGTTGGTTGTTTTAATTTTTTGTATAGTTCGATCTTTATCTGATAAAATCTTTAGTGGCAGTGTAGTTTATCAACAAATGTATTTTTGTTTGTTTGTTTTTAGTTGAATATAAAAAATATAACGATTCTATCAAATAAACACATGATCAACTCATTTCCATGAAATCTTTTCTTCTGTTTGAAATGGAGAATATTTAGTAGGCTTCGTAATATTTATGGAATGGCATCCCTTTAACACAGTTTGTGGTTATTTCGTGATAGTATTTTTTTTTGCATGTGTTATTGTCAATATTTTGAATTCATACAACAGTTTAATGATAATTTAATCCTTAAGCCAGAATCCTATTTTTTTATTTATTTTGTTTCATTACCCCTATTGTTGAAATCTCCATATTCGCTATCGCATAATTCTTTCTGTTAGTCTGCTGTATTTATTTTCTTTGGCCATTTGCTTCCTAGCAGTGGGGTGCAGTCCACAAAGGCTGTGCTTACCCTAAGAATAACGCACCTAGAAAATTGAAAAACAATATATTCTTTTAGGTTGGTTGTGACTAAAAATTATAATTTTTTCGAATAGAAACCACTTATCAAAAAAATATATGTTCTACAATAGTTAATTCACCAGTGGCGTGAAGTCTACAAAGGCTGAAAAACTGTGCCTACCCTAAGAAATAAAAAATCAAAAAAAAATATAGGTTATAAATTGTACACCCGTTTATTCTGACGACAACAATCAGTGTAAGATGATAATAAAAATGCCATTCACAAATATTGAATGAAATATTCATACCCGAACTATAAAAACTACACAAAGACTACCCTTTGATCATAGAGCAATGTACACCACTATCATTCACATACTATTTATCTAGTTATTTTAGTTCTGGCCTACGTTCTGAAGTATTGCCTATAGCCGTTTTAGTCCTCTTGCCCAACATTCAACAGTAGTTCGTAAACCGACCTTGATCTTGCGTTTTTTATGATCCGTTTGCAATATTTCATTTTTAATTTTTACTTTTCCGAATCATCAACGCCTTTTGGGTTGTACATACTATAGCATAAATAACAAGACATATACTATAATAAGAAAAGTATGAGAGCAATAAAGAGCGCTTATTAGCGTGTATATAAAAACAAATATAAATTTCGAGAATTTCTCTAAAAACAAGAATAGCAAGAATAAAGCGTATAATGAAGGTATATAAAAATTGATTAAGGCTAAACGAAACGTAATGCACACTCACAGACAGCACTAATTTGAATTATTTATTTAAAAAAAAAACACTATTAGCACGTAATGCTTTTAAATATAGAAATGAATTGTTTGTTGGAGGGTGTACACACGGTATATGAAAAGGAACAAATTAAATTGTAGATTTAAAACTACCCCAAGAAACTTATAAAAATACAATGTAATGTTGTAAAACTAACATGTACAATGTTTTTATAATTTTCTTGTGGGACTTAAGCTTTTAACCTACAATAACAAATTATTTTTGTCATATTCCGAATGTACACCCACCAACGAACAATTCGTCTCAATATTTAAAAGCATTAAGTGCTAAAAGTGTTTTTTTTTTCTCTCTAAAATATTTGAATTATGGTCATCTGTGTGCGCGAATCACATTTCGTTTAACCTTAAATGATTTTTTTTCATTTTGTTTTTCATTCAAGCCAGTCAATATACCGATGCTTTTCTTGCCTTATTTGATATGTTTTCCATTAATACCAATAGTTGCTTATACGAGTACCTCCATTGAACCGTAGTTTATGATCGGACTTTAGTGATCTAATAAAATTTTCTACAAAACTTTTGAATTTTTTATTTCGTTGTTAGAGACAGTTTAATTGTACAAAAACTTAACAATTTTTTTTTCAGTTCGTCTTATTTGCTGCCGTAGTCGCCGTGGCCCGCGCTGGCATCATTGCCCAGCCCGCCTACGCCTCTCCTCTGGCTTACGCCGCCCCCGCCTACGCTGCCCCCGCTTACGCCGCCCCCGCTTACCACGCCCCCGCCTACGCCAAGGTAGCCGCCCCCCTGGCCTATGCCGCCCCAGTAGCTAAGTACGCCGCGCACGTCGAGGATTACCCCAACTCCCATCCCCAGTACAACTTCGCCTACGATATCCAGGACGGTCTGACCGGAGACTCCAAGAGCCAGCACGAATCTAGGGACGGAGATGTCGTCCACGGATCTTATTCCCTCATCGATGCTGATGGTTTCAAGAGGACTGTTGAATACACCGCCGATGACCACAACGGATTCAACGCGGTCGTCCACCGTGAGCCTCTGGGACACGCCGTGAAGGTTGCCGCCCCTGTCGCTTACGCCGCCCCCGTTGCCAAGTACGCCGCCCCTCTGGCCTACGCCGCCCCCGTTGCCAAGTACGCCGCCCCCCTCGCTTACGCCGCGCCCGTGGCTAAGATCGCCTACGCTGCCGCCCCCGTAGCCCACGCCTATCCCGCCTATCACTAAGAACTTCGCCCTGTAATTCAAATGACAGTTTAGTCAATTCTTATTCGACATCAGAATAACTATTGAATGGAAGTCCTCTTTGAATAGTTTTAACTGTAAATAAATTAAGATATTTAAATAATCCCGAGTTATTACTATCTCTTTGTTCCCTACTACCGGGACAAGGGTTCCCAATTATGGATGAAAAAATAATATCCTGGTCGAAGGACAAATTGGTTTTGTTTGATTCGTGCTCATCTGTTAATGAACCGGTTTAGTGGTCAATGTTTTGAAGAACTGTAAATACAATAACAGCAAAAATTCTCACAAGATACTGGTTAGAAGTTGGTCCCCATGAAAATTAAGGTAAAAAGAAGCTCCTTGTTACATGAAGAAATGTTGCGAAAAGAATTATTATGGTTAGTAGGTATTAATCAAAGTGTTATTATCTACTTTATAAAGTAAACAAAGGAATAAATTGAACTAAATTGTGGAAAAATGACGAAAAACCACATTGGATAAGGAAAAAAATATTTTTGGCTGTAAGAATAATTCATCATCATTAGCGCTATCATGGAGAGTTGCCTCATGCTGTCCCTTGAGTTTGATTCACATCTAGTAGCACCGCGCAGTGCTGATACTTAAAGTGACAGGCACGGACACAAGCGGGAAAGTATATGAACACATTCACGGACGGTGTAATGTGAACACTTCCTTCTGTAGACGTGGCGGTAGACGTGAATAAACCTTTAAGGTTTTATTTTTATTTTTTATTGTATAATATTAATTACATACAGTGGGAACTTGTACCCGCTAAGCCACTGCAAGTAGCTTGTCAGCAGGAGTTTAGTTTAACAATATTATATGAATATTATATGAACAACAATCATCATACAAATTTAGCGCAAAATTAGATCAATATAGGTGCTGCAATATTATGCTGTTTTCATATTAAAAATATATAAATTAAAACTAACATAAGATACAAAATAATGACAAACATACATAAATATTCAGGTGTTGGAGTGGGAGGTGACCGAAAGGGAAGTGGTAATTAAGGATTTTTGGGAGGAATAGAGAGGTTTAGTGGAAAAACACCTAGAATGGAACTATAAATTTTTTTTTTCAATGTACCAGAATTAATATTTAGGGATTTTTTAATCTCAAGTGCTTTTAAATTATCTAATTTTTTGCTTTCAATAATTTGCGGCCAAGAATTTTAACCCCTGTATTTATTGCAAATATGATCGCTTGATATGAGATAATTAGCAAACTCTGACAAAAATATTGTTATTTAAACATGTTAAGTGTTCCGTGTTTCTGATATTAACAGACATCGCACCACAATGTGTAGACACCTTTTCCGTCTCCGCCCAAATTCCATCTTATACCCTTCATTTCCTTAGTGAGCGGGCTTAAATATAAGATTGCTATCAGCACATAAAACAGAGTTTACAATTATTTAAAAGAAAGATAAATAGAAGCCCTATAGTAGCAATAGGCAGCCCGCTCACTGGGTAGAGAAGATTATCTCCACATGTATGCACCTCTAACCACAGTTGACACTGGAAGAGAGAAATGTTCCCTGGCACTGCACACAAAATTTTTACAATACGATATGTAGATGTTTTTATAAATATATTATTTACTATGTTCGGGAAAACCCAGCCGAACCTACAATGAACATACAAAATCTTTTTGTTAGTCTTTGCACACATCTCAGAACATTCTTCAACAGTAGCCTTATCTCTGATGATATATGATGACTTTTAAATGGATATTTGTTTTTTTAGTCTGACCTAGTTTTGCGAAATATGTTTAAGCACGCGAATATGTGATACACATCTGCGTCAATTTTGTATGCAACTCTCAAGCAACAGCATTTCGAGGGATATTCGGTAACAGATAGTCCAGTTTTTACAGTCATTAGACTCCTCAATCCTCATGCACAAGGCGCCTCCAGGCGTCCTTGACCTGAGATCATCGGGCTCCATAAATTGCTGGCCCAGCCTCTCTCACACGGACTCTGGCTCTGGAGTCGCTTTACTCAACTTTATCTGGGGCTGCCAACTGGAAGTTTTCCTTCTTCAGTATTTTTTCAGTAAGTTCCTCTTCAGACATTTGGAGTAAAATGTCCAATACACGAGTATATCTTTATCCTAAAGTATTTATTTAAATAGTCTTTACTTGTTATTTTTTTTTTCTCTCTCTCTTAGTGAATGAACTTATTTCGCATTTTTTACTGATAGATCTTTTTCTATGTTTATTTTTTCTTTTTTTCTTCTTCTTATTTTACATACCTATTGTTATTTTTTTGTTTGTATTATGTACACTTATGGAACGTATTGCATTGCACTACCCCTGCATACCTTCTGGAATAAAAAACTATTTCTGTTATTAACTTCTGGACCTTAACATCAAATTATATGTGGATCAAAACATATGTTGGCTTGTAAAATTGCTAGCGAGAGTCAATATCATAAGTTTTCAAGAGGGACGGTAGTGGCCTCAAGGGAAAATGGAGGCGATGAAGGGCTACAGGGGGACGGCGAAGAGCTGGAATGGGGGGCGAGGGCCACAAAAATATTTTTTATAAATTTTATTAATGATTTGAATTGTATCGTGTACATCGTTGAAAAAATAATGTAACAAAATGAACTGTTCAATTATTCTATTAATTTACAGATGGATTAATCATGAACCTCCTGTATAAATTTAATGAATAATCGGTCTTCAAAGTAATACATGGAAAACACAAATGATTTTACTTTTGTTATGTAAATTAATTAAATCTAATTAGGAGCAATGTACTCTTGGGGGGGTCAATAACCCGTTAACCGCTGCCAAACTTTTGATCTCAATTATTTTTTTAGCAGTAAAGGAAAATATTTTGATTTAAAAAATAAAACAATAACTTTGTTTTACATCACTTTTATTTATACTTAAGCCGACCGGGTTTCGCTACTACCGTAGCTTCTTCAGGGAAGTATACAACTAAACTATGAACTAAGATGCACATGTGTTATAGATTGATACAAACAGGCTAGTGAAGGGCCAAGGGTGGGAGATCAGCAGGTACCTGCTGACCGGGAAGGGAATGTACTTTGTTTATTGGGAAGAATTTAAGGATTGGACTTTTATTTAAATTTATTTGATTATTTATGAGTCTACTATTAGTGTTTTTGGCTTTCCATATTTCAAATGCTTCTAAGTTATCTAGTCGAATGCCGGTTACATTTTTATGCAGTAAACTACTGCCTGTATTTTGAAATATTTAAAAAAATATTTTGGTTTAAAACTATGGTTTTTTCAATTTTTATGGGAATATCTCAATGAAGCTTAAGAACATTGAAAATAATACAAACAAATCGCAAATGAAATGTGAAACAGAAAAAAAACAGAAAATAAAAGGGTAACCGTCGAATCTGGGACTTGAAGCCAGGACCTTTCGGTCTATCCGGGACCTGCGTTCTATCCAACTGATCATTTTATCGATATTATACTTCAATTTTAAAAATATTATTATTAATAATACCATATTCAATTAATTCCAATATATTTTTTGGCTGGTATCTTTCTACATGACTGCAAGATTTTACCCGAATTTATTAGCAATCTAGATAGTGTCTCGGGTATACCTCTCCTATATTTTTTATTTATATGGGACATCTATTGACTTTTTGCACAAGTCTAGGATAAATATATTTTTTTATTTTAATACCTTACTGAAGCTTATAACCCCCTCATTGTATTTTTTTTTATTGTTGACGAAAATATTTAAAATTAACTCAATTATTATTTTGCAACTTGCTCGGGTGCACATATACATACCTTATACGTACATATATATATATATATACATATATACTTACTATTAAAATTTATTTATTGAAAATGAATACATTTATTTCAATTTTCAATACTACACTTCTGTTTTACGCAAATGCTTGTGTAGAGAAGCGGAGTGTACATATTGCGATTACACAAAGAAAAATAAATTTGAATTATATGAAAATTATGCTTGAAAGTGGTTTACATGGTTAACAGCAGCCTTGAGGTGATTTTTCACAAAAACGGTGCTGTACAAAACATTTAAGTATTATTAGTATTATAATGACAATGTTATGTTATAATGAGTTGGTGGTTTACATTATGGAAAAGATGGCGTATATAGCGACAAGTTTTGACTTAGTAATTATAATAAACATAACATAATGTTTGTAAATACACCACTAGTAATATTACTTAAATTTCACCTTGATGTGGTTGAAAATAGTAGAAAATATTAGAGCAAATGTTGGTCTAGCACCACCAGACCACGCGAGCCGTCTTAATCCATCTTAAATTGAGAGGAAATTATATAATTTGACAGTCATTGTTCTAAATGGGTAAAGTGATAAATTATGACGGGATGTGTTAAGTCATAAGCCGAGAAGCATCCGACAATATAAATAGTGCGTGTGTCCAAAGGTGGATACATGTTGAGGTTCATTGACACTACTTCGACACGATGAAAAGAGCTCGCAGTAACAGAGATTTACTATTTTCCCTGAGAACGTGGGATAGCACTCTAAATAAAGTATTTCCATAATCTTACCCTTTAGTAACGTAAGGGTTACAAGTCAAAAAATTTAAAAAATAAAATATGGACACTTACGGCCGTTCTTCCCAAATTTTCGAATGATAAATCTGAGGCACCAATCAGCCGAGTGTTTTGTTGAGCATTCGCTCTGTTTTCCTGTTTCCAAGCATGTTTAATCCTAAATTGTATATGGAGGTGCCCGCTCACTTTAGTGGTGGAAAGTAGGCGGGCACTATAGTGCAAATAGTGCCCGCCTACTTTCAGACGTACATTTGACATTTCTATTTTATGAAAAACAAGACAAAACGTAGCTTATAACAAGTGAAATAAGTTAGGTTCTCTTAATTTTTTTCACCCTGTTGACATTATTTATAAATACTCCTCTGTTGAGCGGAAAATCGGTATCCCAAATTGATCTTAATTTGATCGAGAATTTCGTTGGGCAGGGTGTATTTGTGCATTTGAACAATATTAAGTCAAAATTTCGCCTCAACAGTTGCTCAGTAGCGAAGACGTACGGCATGAAGACAAGAAAGATGACCTGAAATCGATTCAATTTATTTAGATATTAAAAAAATGGGCATTTTTCGGCACTGTTTGGTTACCCTTTTGTATTTCATAAAACTGGAGATCTAAATTTTCTTTAATCAAATCAATATTATTATTTTAAATGTAGTTGAGAGTTTAAAAAAATAAGCCTGCTGCTTCAGAAATAATTACAATAAATAAGTAATCATTGAAGAAGACAATATTAACATAACCTAAATGAAACATGAAACCGCAAAAAACAACAGAAAATAAAAAGATGTCAGTCGGATCTGGGACTAGATCGATTCATAGCACTATTATGCGACAGATATATGACTATTACCTTTTAAAGTCAATACTTACGATATTATAGAGTTTTTCTTTTGTTAAAACTGCGCAAATATCGATATTTTTAAAGAATTTCATTCGCCGAATGACAGCTGAACAGCATCACCCGAGAGAACCGGAACCGCAGTTAAGCAAAAATACTTTAAGCCTAAGCCTTATCCTTAAATCTTGAATCAATGATCTGTCGATGGAAGTCTCCTATCATCTGCTCGACTGCGTAATTTCACGCGTGCACTAATCGCCTTACTTTTCAAACCGCAAAATCACTCACCACATGACAAGGTGTATGTGCGTGTTATTATAATCATGTTCGCAAAGGAGAATTCCACAGTAGTGCATTATATACTCACGATTAATCATGTGGTTAAAGATCTCTGATCTCAAAGACGTGTGTTGTGGCGTGTCAGTGTGTTTGAAGTAAACTATTTTTCCTTGGTTAGTCAAAAAATATTAAATTTTTATTTTTCATATAAAATCTTTCTTGAAGCAATAATCCATTTCGCTAGCTTGCTCAGGGCCTAGGAGTTGAAAGAACTGGGTGTGTGGTTACCTACAGTTTTCTTTCAAATTAGTATAGATCACACTTCTAGGGATTTGGTATGAAAGCATGGAGATTGGGGTAATGGCGAACAACTAAAATAAATACACAAAAACGATTTTTTTTTTAATAAATCAATTAAAAATACTTTGTGTACATCACTGTTTAACCATTTTAGTGCTATGCTTATTTTGCAAATATGTACATAAATTGCTACAGATATTCCGTGTTTTTAAATTTAAAAAGTATGGTATTCAATAAAAATGCAATAACTTGGACAAATATCAATCAATTTTAATGATTTTTTTTTTAATTTTACAAGTAAAGAATGAAATTTTACGAATTACTAATTAAAAAAACTACGCATTTACAACTACAAAAAATATTAAAAAATACAAAAATATAAGATTATTTCACTTCATAATTGTGTTTTCCCGTGGTCCATGAAGTCCCTTTTTACAACGAGCGCATGTGAGATTGGATCGCCTTAGCTCATTTTCTTTGCTGCACACATTCATTTATGGGAACAAAGGTTTCGTCGTCCGTAGTGCCGCTGTCATTTGATACATTATGATCATCCGCAATAGAACTAACTTACGACATGGTGAAAAATATCGATTTATTTTAGGGTGTATTTATTTTAACGGGATAAACAATAAATACAGTTATACAGTTAACCGCAATATGCCATGCTCAAATTGAATACGTGCTCTACCGAGGACGACAAAAATAACACTGAAAATTGCAGCGCTATAGCGCTGCGTCGCAATATGCGTAACTAATGCTTACAGCGCGATATATAAATATCAACATATTTCGGAAGCTAAGTTTCCATTATCAGGATACAGAGTATACAAAAAAATAATGATAACTATATGGAAATAACAAAAATAGAAAAATAATAATGTAAGAATAGACAAATTACAAACATAAACACAAATTAACAATAACTATTGGAAGTGGGTAAGTGATTAATTAAAAATGTTAAAATAGTTGATAAAAAAATATTATTATAAAATATTAAATAATCAAAATTAATACGCAAACTATTTGTGTTAATTTCATTAATACGCCAAAATGTAATTATAAACGTTTTGATTTTTTTTTTCATCAATCATATATTTTTATTTCCCCTTTGAGATAAAACAACACATATTAATAAAAAAATAAAAATAAAATATATGCAAATTAAATGAAAAACAATATGTTCGTAATTACCTGGAGCACACGAGGTAATGGCGAATATCAACGTTTTCTGAAAAAATACACCAATAATAAATCCACACCATGAATTTAGATTTCATTTCACACTGTATGAATATGTAGGTAAGTTATGAATTTAAGTTAAATTATTATTAAATTAAATTTTTAAAAAGAATTTAAGTAAAATTATTATTAAATTAAATTTTTAAAAAGAATTTAAGTAAAATTATTATTAAGTTTGTAAAACGTAACAGTACTATACTTTAATTAAAATAGAAATACCCCCATGTAAAAACGTTGTAAATTAAACAATATTATTTTTGTTGTGATCCTAAAATTAAACAGAATGTCCTATCTAATTCTGAAATTCAAAAAGAGATGTTTCTCGTTTTTTAGTAAATATAATGAATTTATGCCGTCATTCTTACAATAGTTGGTGGTAAATCGGGGTTCGATTTTTGGTCGTGGCAATATACGTATTTTTTAAAATATTTTTTTATTTTTTATTTCATAATGTTATAAAATAAAAAATATAACGGATCTTACCTTCAACGACCTGCGCAACTTCCTTCTACGAAATGCAGCTCGGTGCTGACGAGCGAAGCGGCTTTTGCTGTGGCTATGTGTATGGAGATATCGCAACCTCGAATTCGATCGTTCGGAGTTACCGGCAGTTCGCCATTACCCCTCTGTCCCCTGCACTGTACACCTCAAACAGTAGTGCCATTGAATATGGTACCGAGTAATCTGTTCTTCCATGCCTGTAATTGAGTCTCTTGCTCTCTTATGGACCGCGTAATCATCTTAATGGACTTGTGATAGCCAACGTCATATACTCGTACATCGTCAAATAATTGCACCAGACACTGACAATACGTTTTAATTATGTTTGCACAGAATTATCGTAAAAGTCGATTATAGCTCCGTTCCTGTAATTATTTTGTAAACAGATTTTTATTTGTAATTGACATTTGTATTAGGTATAGCAGCAAAAATGATAATAATATAATATGAATCATTCTCTTTTCTGTCACTTTGTTATGTTATTAAAATTTTATTATTTATTGTTTTTTTCATGTGTGAAAATTTATGTTTTACAATTCGAAACAAGGACTGACCTTATATCAAAAATAAACAATGGCCATCATCTCAATAATCATCCCAATATATACTCAGTTTATAGTAAAAAAAAATATAACCAGGTATGTAAAACTAACGTCGGTATTATAGTCTAATTAAACAAAAGTTAAACACGGCATGGTCAATTGACTCAAATACTAGATTCGGGTCATGTCAGTGTTTTACCGATAGTAAATAATTATTTTAAACACTCGTCCAAATTAGAATTGGGTGAGAGTAAATAAAATCAAATAAATAAGTCGTCGCAATATGGATCAACCGCAGTTTGAAAATGACCTTGAACGCCGAAACAGCTGTCACAATAATGAAAACCAAAAAACTTGCATAACTTAATAATAACATAATTAAATTTGATTTGCTTATATATATTTTTTTAATTATTAATTATACAAAGCAAACACAAAAACAATTAATAAAAAATGTGGATGGAATTTGGGGACTTTTCTCCTTTTTTTCACCTGAAAACATTAAAAGTTCTGTATGTATTGGACTGTCAGGGTCGGGGTGGGATGTTGGGCGTTTAAACGGCTGAATGACGTATGAAAGTTTTGTTGCTGCTGTTTCAAAATATAAAAAGTCATCGGTTACCAAAATGCTATTCAATTTTTTTACTCAAAATAAGCTCATAAAGTGTGTCGGGTACATCCTGGTAAATTAGATAAAATAGTATAAAAAAATAACATGAAAAGTAAGTGCTATAATGAGAGATTTATTCTATCTCTCCGGTGGTATGAAAGGTTTTGTACCAGACGTAATCTGGCACACAAACGAACTGTATGAGGGGGCTCATCCCAATCTGTGGAGCGGGGCTGGGAGGGGAGGTAGCACTCCTACCGTTCCCTCTGCAAGTAGGAACGGTACTAGCGACAAGACCATTATTGGCGACTTTTGCGGGCCTTGTCCGTGTGACGTTGCTTATTTGGGTCCAGTCCGAGGCAGTATTCCGATGGGGGGGTCCAAGGTAGGCGGTAGTCAGAATAAAAGAAGGCGGGTAGATCAGAAGTCAGAGCGGGCAGTGGAGAGAGAAGATCATGTCAGGCTGGCGGTCGAATGCTAACTGCCCGAAGTGGATTTCGCAGGCCACTTATGGCGGTCCGCAACGCGCAGACCTACGGTGCCGTGTGAATGCCTGACAAGGCTGTCTCTTTCCCACCGCCGTACTGCTGTTACGTTTTTATTCTCAGTCATTATTTCCTTGAGCGGTCGATGAAAACACACTTCTCACAAACCGCCCATAATACATATTAACATAGGTGGCTAGGCACATTCCGCCAACCAAACAACACATTTACAAAGGCACTGGGGGTCGGAATCGTTTTCGAACAGCGAAGCAATATTTATTAGACGATCCGACCCCTTACAAATTAGGTATAATATCAATCTATACATAACAAATAAGAAGACGAAAATGGCCACGTAAAAACATTCTGGGATAGGCGGTGACGTCCGATACAGGTTTAATAAAAAAATGTCAATAAAATTATAGGATATTAAATAAATTATACAGCATGATAATTACATTAAAAAAAATTTTTTTTTTCATAATCGCAATTTTGTTTTAAACCCGCAATTGACGGCTTAGCTTCAGACCTTGTGAAGGGATAAAATAAACAAACATTTAAAATTATAGGAAAATATTAATAAATAGATCTAAATAATTAGATGCTGCCAACTATGTTATATTATGTGTGTCCTAAAACATTGGGAATAGGTGATATGAGTCCATTTTTTTATCATGTGAAAACCTAAATTCACTTAACCCCCCCACTCCTTTCGCTTATTTCGTCATTGTATTAACCCGTTCAAGTTTCTATCTGGATAGATATCGGTGGTGTCCGGCACTAAGTGCTGCCCGCCGCTAGAGAAACTCCCCCGTACTCATCTTTAAGTATGTCACTATCGATAAAATACATAAATAATTGTCAAAAAAACAGTCAATGACTAGGACACTCCGCGTCTGAAAGACTTTATACCATTATAATAAATTAATTTCTTCTCTGATAAACAATTACTAACCTTGAAATACCTCGTTAGCTTTTCTCAAATGAGCCAATTTGGCTCATGTCCAAAATCATATAAATAATGATATTATGAAGAGAGTTCAATGAAATAAAGAGTCATCAAATTATTTATATATATCAGTGTGGTTCGAAACAAAATGTTTTAAATTATCTATTTCTGTTACCCTCTCCTATCGAAGGTTGGCTATCATCAGGAAAATCTTCACTCTTATCCCGAAACAACTCTTCAGATCTAGTTATCGAAGCCACAAAGTGCGACGTTCTCTTCTGTTTAATCTTTCATCAAATTCTCCTGAATTATCAATTGGATAATTTTGTACTTTTGTTCCTTTTAATATGATCAACATATTTAATAATATATAATCAAAATTATTGGTCACAAGAACTTCTAACGCAGTGAGGCACAACCCGTGACCCGCGAATCAATTTCGTTCGGCCCGCGAGCCTTTTAATAGCACCGACTTGGCTAAATAAAATAAATAAAAATGTATTTTCGATAATGTAAACCACCAACTTTGTAACATTGACATGTAAACCATTTTCAATCATAACTTTCATGTAACACGTTTACTTTTTTTATGTAATCCCAATATGTACACTCCGCTTCTCTACACAGGGATTGCTTAAAAGAGAAGTGTAGTGTTGTAAATTGTATTTAAATTTATTCAATTTAAAAAAAAAACTTATAAAATAATTTTAAAAAATATATATATTACATTGATATTTTTTATGGGTTTCATTTTATAAGAGTACACGACATTGTTTTTGAAGACATAAATGTAACGGAAGTGAGTTTTGATATTTTTTTATTTAATAGAAATCGTTCGGATTTCCGGGTGCGATGATAAAAATATTTAACGGTTTCCGTTCTGTTTTACAAAATACAAAAGGATATCGCGACAAACTTGCCTTCAAAATTTAGAATCAGTCACCCAAAATTACAGATTTTAACACTTCTTCAAAATTCAATGCGTTGTTAAAAATTGAGAGAATTAATTTTTTTTTTATTTGATTAAATTTTTATATAGCTTCTAAAGAATTAGCATTCAGTTATTATGAAATACTATATTTTAGTTAGGTTTCACCTACTTAATTTTTTGGATTATAAAATTTATGTACATACTGACTCCGGGCAGATGGGACGTTTGCACTGTATTCACATTAAAACAAATTTAACATCTACAATGACGACGCCATCAACTGCAAAGTTAACCATGTCAAGCTGTAGGTGCCCTGCCCCATGCGGTCCTCGAAGATATTGAATATCTATGATTTTGCCCTAAAAAGGTTGTGTACCCCTATTTGAAATTGTTTCTGTGTGTAATTTGTAGAACTAAAATTATTATTATTTTTTTAATTTAACATAAATCAAATTTAATAATGTTATTATTAAGTTCTTCAATTATTTCAATTTTTTTTATTATTGTGACAGCTGTTTCGGCGTTCAAGGTCATTTTCAAACTATGCTTAGGCCACGTTGAGACGACATATTTATATGATTCAATTTACCCCCACTTAATTTCAATTTTCATTGTGCCTAAAATGATTTATTACCGGTGAAACCGATTTACTGAGAAAATAATTGTGACTATAGATTCTGTATTCTGTGAGGTACAATTCGAAATGTTTCCGTAATTGTTTTATAATGACGTGAATGCTATTGACTTATTTAAATGTTTTAAATCGTTTGGGTCTTGTGAACATACTAAGAAATAGGGAATAATTAATTTTCCTCGCTTTACTAATTAATGTTAAATGTTATTAGGATCATTTGTTCGTTTATTAATTTACAATTATTCAAGTAAGTTCTAACGTGATTAAACTATCTGCCCAGGGTATTTTGACGAAGTGTCTAGACATTTCTATATTGTCTAATGAAGTAAAAAAATATCTGACAAATAAAGTGAACTGACAATTTACATAAATTTTTAATAAGATTATAATATTCTAGTGGTTTAAGATAATTCAAGTAAGTTACTCTCGGATGAGATGAAATATTCTGCGGCTCGACGAAGAGTGTTTTTTAAAACGATAAGAATATCAAAGCGACCACGCGATCAACTCAGAAATAATAGCTTTATTTAAAATAGCAGATGATACCGCACTCGCAGTGTGTTACTTCACTGGTGACAGTCACAGTTGGACTTCACTTGTGCTCGAGTACCTATTACATTTCCAATATGAAATTGATTTGTCACAGTGTTCGAATAAAAAAAATAATATCAAACTAAACCGTTTAAAACTCTTCCACAATATCCTTGCTCTGGCTGTAACAATTTTATGAGCGCTTAAGTGATTAATTACTTCATTGTTAATTATATATTTCAAATTTAAATAGTATCGCTGTAAAATGAAACGTGATAACAGATCGATGTTCCAGCAAAGTGTTGAGTTATTCTGTGTGTAAACGTAATTTAAACAATTGATTTTAAGTCTTCACATGTAGTGAAGATTTAACAGAGAAAAAACTTATAACTAAATTAAATTAATGAATGAATAGTGTTCACAATAAACTGAAGCAATTTGCTTTTCGTGCTGACTTAAGAATCCTATCACTCTTGTAAGCACGTGGCTTTTTTAATTATTAAAAAGTGGTATCTGATTGATTCATCAAAAATATTAATTGGATTGCATTTAAAGAGACGAGGTACATTAGAAGATGCTTTTAAAAATATTTGCACGTGATATTTTTGATTGTTTTAAATGCTGGTTGGATTGTATTTAAATAAACAAGGTAAATAAAAATATTAGGAAGTGATATTTGATTGTTTAAACTATTTGTTAAACTAAATTTTAAAACAAGAGAGGGCACATTAGGTATTTATTCACGAGGCTTTAAAAATATTGACAAGTTCAGTGTTATTTAGTTGCATTTGTGTTAAAAAGACAAAGTTTAGGAGACTTTTAAAAATAATAAGTGGTGTTTGATTGAACGATACTTCCTTGTTAGAGTGCATTTTAAAAGACGACGTACATTTTGTGATCCATATTTCTCGTCCAAAATTCAAGATGTCTAAAATTAAAATCGACATCGATTCCATGCTGGCAAAAGCGGGTGATTTTGGTCGATACCAAGTCTTTCTCATGTTCCTCTTCTCTATCGTCAACATCGTCTCTGCTTTCCACTACTTCTCGCAAACCTTCATCAGCGTGGTTCCAGAGCACTGGTGCAACACTTCAGAACTCCACGGTGTCGAACTGAACGAATTCACCGTAGGAAAGATTAGGGAGTACCTGAAGCCTTTGAAGGACGTCTCGTGTTCGAGATTTCGATGGGATGACCCAACGGTTGAAGGACGCTGGTCCTTTATCAACATCTCTGAAGGAGATACCATGCCGGCTTGGACAGCGGAGAAGTGCAATGAAGGATGGATATATAATCGGGATAACGGTTTTGAAAGCATTGCCTCTGAGGTGAGTTGACATTATTTCTTTGTGGTATAAGACTCATCAGCTTATCCATAAACTCTAGCATGGGGAACGGGTAGTTTTTACAGCTCGTTCTGTGTTATTGTGAATTCCATTTTTCTATTTTCAGAAATTATCTTCAACATTACTGTAGATATACATGGTGTCCGGAAACTCGTGGTACGTGGGAAACTAGTGAATCTACATCACATTTTTTGATTTGTGTTTTGGTTTTCAAGTAAATCGAGTCCAAACTTTTTTTTATCTATTATTACGGGGTTTTAATCAGCTTTTTACTGTCTTTTAAAACTCATCGAAGCGTAGACTCTGCTCCAATCGTATCTTAAGCCTATAGTTTACGAAAAAAAGCAAAAGAGTTTAAAAAAAATATATATAAAAAAAAAACAAAATTCTCAAATCCAAAAAAATATTCTTAAAAAAAGATTCCCCTGCTTCCCGCTTATACCACTAGTTTTCGGACACGGTGTATAGTACCAATTTTAACGTCTTTCGCGGTAGAGCGGTATTGGCTTTGGCTCTGAACCCAGAGGTCGCGAGTTTAAACCCCAACGTGGGCAATTTAATTTGTATTTTTATTATATTGTTTTTCTGCATTTACTACGTATAAATAAAATGTACGTTAGGTTAGGTCCTTGTTCTAGAGCAGCCCTGGCCAACCCAAAAAGCACCCCGGGCCGCATTGACGACCTAAAATTTTCCAAGGGCCGCTCATACAGACATTATACAAAAATAATGACATTTTTTTTATCACAACAAATGGTATACTTAATTCTTTGATTTTGAAGGCATTCTGAAGTACACGATACTTTTAAAAAAATATATTTCTTCATACATGACCGCGGGCCGCATGTATGAGAGCAGCGGGCCGCATGCGTCTCGCGGGCCGCGGATTGGCCAGGGCTGTTCTAGAGGGTAAGAGACTCTCAGTATATCCAGTCAGACTCCACAATTCAAAATCAATACGCTATTGCTTTAAATTACTTAACCTATATAAACAGTGAGTAGAACTAAATAGCCAGGTGTTTTCTAACCTTCCTCCACAAAATTTCATAATAATGAGGAATCTAAATTAACACTGCTCCAGACAGTTGAGACTACGTGTGATATCACATAGAATGATACATGTTTAAATTAATTATTTTAAGTATAAATTGTTTTATTCACATTTCACTAGGTATATAAACATCATACCACAGCATGTAAAACAAACATCTGTTAAACTCATTTGAACTAACTGATGCTATTAGCAATGTAAACATTGACATTTTGCTTTGAATCATAGCCCATATCTACTTAACAGATGGTTAAAGTGACATTTGTTTTTCCTAAATTCTTTAACCACTTTTTTTTTTTTAAATATATTATATCTACCCGGCTTCGTCTAAAATCTCAAGAAACGATTTAACACATTACATTTTGGCGTATTTATTCTCTTAATTTGTTACCATAAAATAAATATTTCAAAGTATTAAGCCCCCGCATTCCGAAATTCTATATACATATTGCAAACTTCACTTGAAAACTTGCAGTTTTTATGCAATTAAAAAATACATGTTATTTTAAAGGATAGCTCTATTCAGATGCGTTGTTAAAAAATATATGTTATTTTAAAGGATAGCTCTATTCAGATGTTAGAAAATATATGTTATTTTAAAGGACAGCTCTATTCAGATGAATAGTTAAAAAATATATGTCATTTTAAAGGATAGCTCTATTCAGATGTCTAGTTAAAAATACATGTCATTTTAAAGGATAGCTCTATTCAGATGTCTAGTTAAAAATACATGTCATTTTAAAGATAGCTCTATTCAGATGTACAGTTAGAAAATATATGTCATTTTAAAGTATAGCTCTATTCAGATGTCTAGTTAAAAATACATGTCATTTTAAAGGATAGCTCTATTCAGATGTCTAGTTAAAAATACATGTCATTTTAAAGATAGCTCTATTCAGATGTACAGTTAGAAAATATATGTCATTTTAAAGGATAGCTCTATTCAGATGTCTAGTTAAAAATACATGTCATTTTAAAGGATAGCTCTATTCAGATGTCTCGTTAAAAAATACATGTTATATATAAAAATAAAAAAAACTGATCAGATGAAAGCCACTCTCATTTGAAATATGGAATTTTAGGATAGGGCTCAGCTGCATCAATTTCATACAACCTTTAACCGCCCGTCCTTTGGGTTATTATTCAAAAAGTAAGTAAAAAACCATCGAGTTTTTTTTCATTAGATCGCTAAAACAATACGTGTGACTAATGACGTAACTTGTATGGGAAAAACGAAAATACCCGAACACATCCGTTAGCTTCGGCTGACCTTGAAATATGAGATGACGCAGGAACAAACTTGACGTGTTCGAATGTTTTGTGGGTTTCGGGTATAGCTTTTTTTGTACCTGAACGTACGGGATACGGCTTGTTGCATTCGGCCGATAATATAGAGGCCGTATCACGTACGTTAGTATGGGTAGGGGAGTTTTAATTACAACTGAGAAATGCATAATAAATACCGCTTTAATGGTCCCCATAAAGACGTCAACAACAGACATTTTTAAACATTTTGACGTTCAAAGTATACAAAAAATTCTTGCCAAAAATGTTCTATTCCATCATCTAAAAAAAGGTAAAATGGTTATCACTCCTCATAATCATAATACCAGAGCAAAGCAACTAGATAAGATAAATGTACCTAAGTGTAATACTACTTTTGGACAAAGAAGTTTTGAATATTTGGCTGTAAAATTATATAACAAACTCCCACATAGTATCAAACAAAGTAATTCAATCAATAATTGCATCGAGTCCAGCAAAACTTGGCTAAAGGAATTAACAGAAAAAGAACTGACTTGTATTTTTAAAACAATGTCATATATATTACTGGAAATACCCTACCTTGAAGTTGAAATATGAAAGTCGCTGAAAGTCCCTTATTCAAAATCTAGTTCGCCTCAGCACAGGATCTCGTAAGGAGAACTATAAAAAAATCTGTAATATATGTGTATTATTTATATTTATACTTTTGCTTAAAATGTCAAAATTATATAGAAAATAATAAAAAATAAAAAAATTAATTCTCTCCATAGGAAAAAATCGCAAAGAATGGTTCGAAAATATCAATAAAAGGTGCGGTTCCGTCATTTAACAGGGTACAGCTATGAAAAAATTCACAGCTTTTCTTTAAATACCACTTAAGTGAATAGTCTTGAGATTTTAGCCTTATTTTAAATATATTTAAATATTATTAAATATTTTTATACCATCGCTTACGCCCTAAGCGTTGTTTATATTAGCGCTCTCCTTCTGTCTTCCGTATAAACATATCTCCTTTTCATGCAATGTTCACTTGCCGCTTATACAATATTGCTGGTCTTATAAAAGAGCAAAGAGAAATGAAAACGCAAGCTGAAATAATTGCATAACCAAGAAAAAGCAGTGCTCACCATTCGTGAGTTTTTGCTTCAGATATTACAAAAGCAGGTCGTCTGCTTTATAGTCATATTTGAGACATGGTGGATTTTCTAGCTGTGTTCTTGAGTGTTAATTTCTCATCATTAAGTGTAACTACCGTTTGGTATTTATCCACGAGAATTTCTGTATAGTAGTTATCAATCAACTGTACGTGGTCTGACAGAAGTTTTTTTGTGATAAATGAATATATTCGTTTTAATTATAACAATTAGACTTATAGATAAGAAGCGAGGGCAAGTATAATTACAGTAGTTAATTCTCTGAAGAATATAAAGAAAACACAAATAAATGCAGTTAATTATAAAAGAAAGATAAAGAAACAAAGTCAAGGGCGTCCCTAGAGATTACACTTATATATTTAAATGTGAAAAGGTTCGTCGCTGAAAACTGGATTCTTTTAATATTTCACTGCACTGAAGTCCCATCTGCTTAGATTTAGTGAGACTGGCAGCTCCAATTTGAGGAATGTTATTAGGCAGTAGAAAAAGGAGGGTAGGGAATACTAGCTATTCAGATATTTTCAATAAATAAACAGATAAAGGTAATTACGCAAGGTTTTTCATCGAATTATACATCTAATGCAGAGATTCCCAACATGGGCGGTATCGCCCCCCTCCAGGGGGCGTTGAAGAATTCCAAGGAGGCGGTGGTGGCTTCAAGGGCAAATGGGGGGGGGGGACAGTTGATCCCTCGAACAGTTAGCTCCCCGAAAGTTGATTGATTCCTCCGACAGTTGATCCCCTAAAGGATTATTTCTGGTGTACATCCTCATTTGTAAAGTAAGTATGCAGAGAGGATATGCGGCCGTATAACAAAAGTCGATATACTTATATCTACAGGCGTCTTGAGTGGAAATCCGCTACATAAAATATGTTTACTAACAATAATGCCGAGACACCGAAAGAATATGCAGTGAGGATATAAGGGCGAAAAGCAAAATTCGACATACTTATATATCGACTTTAGTTATACGGCCGCATATCCTCTCTGCATACTTACTTTACAAATGAGGACATACTGTCGGGGGGCCAACTGTCGGAGGATCAACTGTCGGATCACCATATATATATATAGCAGGCCGACTTGATTCAGTGTCTGTGATTGTTTTGCTCAAAGTCGAATGCTTCGATCATAGACCTTAGCACAAGGAAATAATAACACGTAAGTCTAAAATGCACAAACCTTATTTTATAAAACATCCAATGACTGCAGTATATAATTTAATAGAACAATGCACGTGGAGTTACGCCGACGACAAATGATAATGGTATGGTTTTCATTTGAATTGTAGTTAAGTACGAAAACCACTTATTTTATCAGATGTACCATCTCATTAGTTGACAATTTTTTACAACCTTGGCAGTGACTTTCGCGTGGTATAAATGACGGAAAAATCATTCTACAAGTTGATATGATGAATAAGTGGATACTTCGGTATTGCTTTATTTCAACAAAATAAATTGTCTGAAAAAAATATATTTTTGCTTTACGAATTTCGTAAATAATCCCTAACAAAGTTGTTTAATTGAAGGAGTATTTTACTGTCGTAAATAATTAATTAAGATAATAATGGCATTTTTATTTATGTTTGGGTCAACGAGTAAATTTTTATTAAATAACTCTAGGATTTGCCGCCAAACGATGTTTGTGCGGAAGGCGTTTGTGACGTCACGCCGGCCAACTTTTTTAGGGGCAGTTGCGGTTCCGGTGACAGCCGTCTTAGCAGCCAGTAGCGTTGCCTACATCATAACCAAATTCGAACCGTTTATGAATTTTTTGATATTAGGTCGTTTTTAAAATCAAAGAAATGAAACATTTGACAGGTTAGTGGCTGAGTTGTCATCTCGTCTGGGTCGCATCCAGGAGTCGTGAGTTTAAGTCCTCCATCGCGACACATGCAACATCTTCCGCTTACTGTGATGGTAGTAGGAGATTTTCAAATATTTTCAGACTATTCGTAACCCGGGAATGTAGGTTTCTATTTTTTTTAAATATATAAAATAAATCAATAACATATTTTTAAAATTAGCACACGCTTAGATTTTATCAAAATCAAATCAGAAATATGACTTTTTCTGACCATCCTACGTATGGAATACGAAAAATAAAATCTTTGGTTAAGGTTATAAAAAAAACATACCTCCTTGGAAGAGATTTGCAATTATTTTTCTCCATTTTTAAAAATAATTTTGCTATTTTTAATATTTTATAAGGCATGCGTAATACGGTCAGAAAAATTCATATATCTGATTTGATTTTTATAAATACAAAGCCTTTATTTTATAAAAAAAATACATATTGTAAAAAAATCCCTTTAAAATCATTATGTTTACAGTATTGCGTAATAATATTATCATTATTTCGAATTAATCCTTAATCCCTCTCCGACGTCTCTCTCCCCTTAATAAAAAACAGTACATTTTTTTCAATGGACAAAGACATGAACTCATTATATAGCACACATTTTTATTTAACTACTAGGTAATGTGTACCCGGCCTTACTCGACTTTTTTAGAATAAAGTTATGTAGTTGTGAATTCTAGCTTATCGTTTGGGTGCCATAATTAATTTAAAGTAATGCCTCGTGACGACAATTACTATCTCTAAACAAAGAAACAAAAAAAACTCATTCGAATTTTTTTTTCTTATTATAATATACTTGTGTTTTTAATTTTGAAAATACTTTACCCAAACAAACCTTCTTCTTTTGAATATGTAACCTGTGGCTAACCAGAGTGGTATATCTATGGGCTAACCCCAATATAACATGGCGGGTTAAATATTTTTCATACTAATTTTAAAACGTTATAGCAATAGTTTTCCATATTGGATGTCATTTTTTTAATCTCTAAACCTTCCAGGCACTAATATGAACAATCTGTGGTGTTTTCAGCGAAACCGGTAGAGTAATTTTCGAGAAAATCAAGGACAGACAGACAAACATTCATTTTTGTGTATACATATGTATAAGAAAGATTAAAAATTACAACTTGTTGTAAATAGAGAGGCAGCAGAAAATCTTTATTTCTGTTTCCATCAGATAGGTACGCATATTCCCAATTATTACAAACACACCGAATAATTACATTATTTGACAACAAATAGTTGTTTCTAGAAAACGGTACTTTTTTCAAATAAGTTTTTTTTTCTGTTTTTCTTTATACATTATTTTCTATTCTAATTTTACCTCGTTTGTGTTGTGTAAATGTTTTTTTATTTATTTCATACGTTAAGGAAAAAAATACTTTAATTCAATTTTTAAAACAACTATTTCAATCCATATTTAATTTAATTTATTTTTTGGGACAATTAAGAGCAAATCCACAATTTACACATACAATAATAACTTCTCATATGTTTTTATATTATTATTTCTTTTTTTATTTTTATTATTATTTTTATTTATTTTATTGTATTCATTTCTCTTTTGTATTGTTTATATTTCATGTGATATGGCAGAGTGGGTTTGCACTACCCACCCAGTCCTGCTGGATTAAAAACTTAAATAAATAAATAAATATAAATAACAATAAATCATGCCAATTATAAATTTTCCACTGCTGATGATAAATAATATGAGTAAAGTGTGACAATATACAGTTTTAATTCGGTTTGCTTATCTATGTCAGTCGGGGGAGGGGAGGGCATAGGGGAACATAGGAGAAGGATAAAGGTACAGAGGACTAGAGTAGATGAAAAGGTGGTTTAGTTATCTAGTTTGAGGGCGATCGTGCAATGGATTTTAATTTAATATCATGTATAGTTGAGATAAAAATGTCAATGTGGTAATAATTTAAGTTGAATGAATATGTAGATGTATAAAGTCAATCTTCGTGGCAGAACAATAAGCTAATGATCAATAACAAGGATCGGAATGTTGCTTAAAATGACTTTAATTAGTTTAGTGAATAGATCTGAATAGCCAGCTACACTTTTCTCCCAACTTTCCTCTGAAACTTCTTCCTCCCCACTTTTTTCAAACACACATAACATTCCTCAAATGAAATTAGATTTCCATTATTTCTTACAGGTTCCAGGGAGATTGTATGGTGTCACATAAACAAACAATAATGCGTACGAAAAACATAAAATATCACATCATTGATTGTCATTTGACGATCTCTGTGGTCGAGCGGTCAAGATCCTCTATTGCGAATCTATAGGTTGCGGGATCGAATTGCGCCGTGCTCGAGTAAACTTTATTTTAATTGATATGTTTTGCTTTGAATTTTACTAATATAAAATAATATATTGTGTACTTTCGGCGCCTTCCGGAGTGGTAGGTACTCTCACTAACGCCCGGGTGAAAGATCACCGTTCAGAGTCTGAACTTTGCTTGAAATGACTTTAGCCGTAATTTATGACCAGATCTGAATAGCCAGGTATTTCCCCACTTTCCTCTTCTCCTTCCCCTCCCCAATACCTTCAGCCTCACAACATTCCCCAATTGGGGATGCCATAGAACTTAAAATGGCTTAAGCCCTCCGCCCTCCACTACCTTCAGCGTCTAGATAAAATAGCGCCATTAGCGCGAATCACGTCTCGTTTACCCTTAAAGATTTGTCTCGTGTCGATATTAGCTTGCATGCTGGGGCCCTGGCGTTTTTTGAACAATCCTGTATTTTTATAATAAAATGAATTTGTTCCAGCTGAACTGGGTATGCGACAGCGACTGGAAGCCGGCGCTCGGCCAGTCCACCTTCTTCATAGGCTCCGTGCTCGGCTCCCTGTCCATGGGAATCCTCTCCGACTGGATCGGCAGACTGCCGGTGCTCTGCATCGCCAACGCGCTCGCCTTCATGGGCAATATGGCCACGGTGTTCGCCAATTCCCTGCCCACCTTCGCCACCTGCAGATTGCTGTCGGGGCTGGCGACGGACACTAACTTCGTCATGATGTATATCATTGGTGAGCATAACTTATTATGTTTATTAATGATTTTTAACGCAGTACCCGATGAAATAATATCTACAGCTTTGGATAGTACCTACTTTCGTAGATGCACATGCCCGGTAATTTATTGGTAAGTTTTAATTACCACTTTTGAGAAAATATTGTGAAAAATTCATTTAGCTAAACAACTGATAGCATGTTAATGTTTTTATGCCTTTGAGTCGATCCACAAATAGGCACCCAACAAACACAGGTGTTTCAATAGACAGTGTATTAGACCGAATAACTGCCAACTGATGTTAAAACACTAGATTCGTATAAAAAATAATATAATCAATCATTTTCACTTGCTTTATAACATTTGCATCCATTTTTAATTCCATATTATTGGCAGCTATCTTTATGATGATTACAAAGTTCTTCACGAACACAATTGCAAACTAGACAGTGTCTCGGATAAATAAATGATTATTTTATTTATTTATATGAGACATCTATTGACTTTTTACTAAAAGTCTACAGAAAATATTCAATTTTTAATTTTTAATTATTTATTGTAGTTTAAAAACCTCATTGCGATATTTAATAATTGTAGAAGATAATATTAACATAACAACTTAGCTAATGAGACCAGTTCAATTTACACCCGGACAGACAAAGGTTCTGGGTTCGAGTTCCAGAATAAAAGTTTATTGTAAGATTAAAACTTAAGTCCTCCAAGAAACTTATAAAAATACTGTATATGTTAGTTTTGCAATTATATTTTGTATTTTTATAAGTTTCTTCAAGGACTTGTGCTTTAAATCCACAGTAACAATTTATTACAGTTCATATTCGGTGTTTACACCCACAAACAAACAATTCATTTCAATATTTAAAAGCATTACGTGCTAAAAGTGTTTTTTTAATAAAATATTTAAATTAGGGCCATTACGTTTAATTTAGACTGAACCACGAGGGGAGAGTGACTTAAAACGAACTTATCGATTTGGTTGCCAGTTACCTATCACTATCCTCGCTACTGTATACGTATAACCTAGCCATCTGTCGCAGTAATGTCACTTACTACTGGAAAAATAATATTTTACTGCGTAATAAAAAATTTTAGAAATACTATATTTTCAAAACGTTAGATCATTGGCTCTGTTCTAGAAGTTTTAGGTTCAAATCTCGACTAAAAGGAAATTGGAAAAAAAGGAAAAATCTTTTTGGGATTTGAAATCAGATAAAATCGATAAATTAAAAACTAGTTTGTGAATATTACACATATATAGTAGAATTGCACCTAATATGCAATAGTAGAGATTATCGTCTTGGTGGAAAATACCATTATTTAGAAACGAAAAGTTGGTCGCTAGAAATGAGTACTTTCCAACGCTTCTTCCCAGCTTCTCTTTTCCATCTCTAGTCCTTTGTACCATTATCCCACTCCTATGTTCCCCTCCACCCTCCCCTCCCCCGACTGACAAAGTTTAAGCTAACTGATGTAAAAACTGTATATTGTCACACTTTACTCATAGTATTTATCATCAGCAGTGGAAAATTTATAATTGGCATAATTTATTGTTTTTTATTGTTATATACTCGTATATGTAAATTATGGATTTGCTGTTAATTTTAATATCATATAAAATAAAATAAAAACTCTGTACGGGAAGTTTGAACAATTTTACGACATAGCTTTGTTTAAAGGGTAGGTAAACTAAGGCAATTCTAATTCCGTCCTTCATTCCAGTGATGGAGTACGTCCGCCCCAGCATGCGGACCTTCGGGCTGAACCTCTGCATCGGCGTGTTCTACTGTCTGGGCTGCGTGGTTGTGCCGCTCATAGCCATCTCGCTGGTGTACTGGAGACACTTCCTTCTCGCCACTACGCTTCCCTTGGCACTCATTGTCCTTTACTACTTTGTGGTGAGTGATTCTCAAAAAATACTTTACGATGCGTTTTTTCCTTTGTATGTTTCTTCCTTGTTTTTAATTATCAAGAAATCGAGTAATATTTAAGTATATACATGCTCTTAGACACGTGATAGATAGCAGTCTTTATAAACACGTATTTATATGTGGTGCAATGTATTGGTATAATTATTTGGTTCTTCAGCTGTAGTTTTCACCACTTATTTGTAGTGGTATAAATTTAAGATTCTTCAGTTGAAGTTTATCCATTTGTTTTCATGACATCATTCAATCTTGTAACTTAAACTTATTTTCGTGAAATAGTGCAACGTTTATATGATATTTGATGTTTTTGGTACGTGTTTTAAGCAGTTTTTCGTGAAATAGTGCAATTGGTAATTATTAGATGATTCTTCGACTTTTTAAAAATTATTTTTATATACCGTTTTTATGTATTATCCTGTCATCATTGCTTTTACATGAAAAATAAAATGTATAATTACAATTTTACGCTCCTCTCGCCTTGCCGTTTCTGGGATAACCTCGTCGTCCTCAGACCCGTGTTAGTTTTTTGCGCCTCTTCCAAATGTACACTGTGGAGGCGGTTAACTATTTATTTTTTCAAGTAACAAACAGCTTCTAAAACAAATATATATACACAGGAAGTTACACAAAAGGTAAGTCAACAAAGTTTCTTGTGCTAACATTGGTTAAATACATGTGTTTTATTTATGTTATATACGCTAACAAGAGAAAAACAGAACAAGGAGAAAGGTGGAAAAAGAAGAGGAAGATAGATAGGAAGAAAGTCGATGTTGTTAAATTATGTGTTATATTGCGCACAAATACGGGAATTGAAGAATTTATCCTAAGGTTGGTCCTGCATGCGGACAAATGAAAAAAATCGACTTGTAGGATTGGTCCTGACTAATGAGCTCTGGCGAGTATTCCAGGACATTATTCATAATTTTAAACAATAAGATTGGATCAAATATTAAACGTTCTGTTTGAAGCGTGATGAAGGTGTGGAAATTAAAGTTTCGGTGCTATTTGCAAAGTTTAAATTAAATTAACAATTTATAGGCAGAATTTATATTAGAACAGATATTTACATTGAATGCTTTCGATTCGTTCAATATGGGCTTGGTATAAAGGTGTCCATATCGGTGTGCAATAATCTAAATGAGGGCGGATATACGCGGTGTAAGGGTACAGTGTCTTCATGCTGCGGAAAGATATTCGAATTATAAATCCCAGTATTTCATTAGCTTTGTTAATTACTTCATTGGTATGTTTGATAGAATTTAGTTTCAGATCCATTATTACCCCAAGGTATCCAATACATTTTACTTCAGATCTATCACTTAAAATGCAATCAAAAGAAATTTTCTTTTTGAAGAAAGCTACTGTGAAGATTGGGTTAAAAATAATGGTCGATCCTGCCACAAAAAAGCAATAATAAAAATAAAAAATTAAAATATTTTTTTTTTTAAAAGAATACCATGTAAAAATGGGGATTTTCATTTCAAGGCTCACCAAACATCCGTAATTATTTATAGTGATATCATATCACATTATTATAACTCAACACAATAACAATAGATAATACTTACCTAATTTGACGAATCAATTTTACGGATGTACCTGTAATTTTTAAATTTTCACAAATTATTTGTACCAAGTTTTTTTATTATTATATTAAACATTTCCGCCAAGTGCCTTTTATGTTATGTGGGAATTAAATTGTCAACAACTTCAATTGCTGAATTTAAGGTCACCATTATATTGCAGTAACGCATGTGATATTGACATTGACATCTAAACTATGGATTTATTACGATGCCGTCTGAATAAATTTGTGATCATTGCTGGTTAATGTAAATAAAATATTTCAATCGTGGTTTTTTCGAATATCCTATTAAATACCGTGACACGTTACTATATTACGAATGAAAAGAATACGTAACGTTTCCACTTGTTAGTTTTCAAACAGAGTTCATTTTCATTCTGTTACGGCATCATCGGACATACATAATGTGTGTATTTGCACCACAGACTTGAACAATTGATCCTAATATAACATTAATTAATAAAGTAAGGAAAATTATATACTCACCGCTTCTCAATATGTTCACATTATCAAAACAATATAACATATTTAAATAAATCAATTAAGAAAATATTGTCAGTTAAATACGAGTAAAAACACATTATAAATGTGAAAACCTCACAGAATTCTTAATTTTAATTGCTTTCTAATTAAATCGGTTTTAACGATAATAAAACATTACCCATCCAAATTTTAAAGGAGTGGGAGTCAATTAAATCATATAAATAAGTCGTCGCAATGTGGATTGAAAATGTTCACAGTTTGAAAATGGCCTTAAACGCCGAAACAGCTGTCACAATAATAACAACTAAAAATACTTGCAGAACTTATTGATTTACATTAAATTTAAATAATATATATTATCTAGGTAAAATTGTTATTTTCGTGTTTATTTTATTTTTAGATGTGTTATTTCCAACGTTAGCGAAATTCGCAATGGGAGAAATTCCCCTATTTTTAAAAAATATATATTATTTTTATTACATCTTTTTTATTGAATTAAACGAATGAATTAAAGGAATAAATTCATAAAAATGGAAGAATCAGACTAAATCAATTCACTACTGCAAACTAATCTACCCATGTCTACCACAGACCAATCCATCAGAATCTAAAAGTGGCTCCAAATGACTCTAGCTTTGATTAATGAACAGATCTGTATTTCCAGGTTCTTCCAAAATCTCTGCTAGAGAGTAGTTTGAATGAAATCCAATATGTTATATAACTATTGCTATAACGTATTAAAATTAGTATAAAAAACATTGAACCCGCCATGTTTTATTTGCCCATAGATATGCCACTCACAGATTACATACTCAAAAGAAAAGGTTTGTTGGGTAGAATATTTTCAAAATTGAAAACACAAGTAGGTACCTAACCAAGAAGTGTTTTTATTTAAACATTTTGATAAAATAAATTTTTGGAATGAAAGAAGTTTTTCAATTGAATGATTCTTTGTTTAGAGATAGTAGATCGCTGTCAAATCAATTATGGCACCCAAACGACAAGCAAAAATTCACAATTTTATTTATTAAAAAAAATACATCAGTTAGTTTTAAATAAATATACCACCGTTTTTGATAAATTTTACGATTTTGAAAGACAATAAAGTCTTCATAATATATTTTTGTTATTTTCGACTCAAAGCAGATGGCGCAGATATATATTAATTTTCCAGTAATTACACGTGCCCTGTGTTGTGTACGTACGTGTTTATATCACATTACACAAAAAAAAATATAGTTTAGTAGATATCTATCACCTAGATTCGATCGAATTAAATTGAAAAATCAATTTATGATCCGATTACCGCCATCTATGTTTTCTCGCCAATAATACAAATAACAAACTTTCATACACCCGATCAATATTTTGGGTGAATTATCAATAATCTATCTTTGTCTCACCAACAACACTCTCCTACACACATACAGACAGGTACAGGTACAGGTAGGTCTTATTACCACACTGCATGAGTAATTGACTTGTTATGGACAGTTGACCGGCGTTAAAAATAAACTAGAACGGAATATCATTACTTTTTAGTTCTGGTAACACATTTTGCCAAATTTAATTAGTCGTAGAGCTCGCTCATCCGTTTTATAAACAAAACCATCGTTTGAAAATGTGCAAAACATGCACTTATTTTAATTGCAAGTCATTTAACTTTTCTTAGCAATGTTTTTTTAAGAAAGATGAAAATTATGATAATTGATTTTTTCCATCACTGTTGGTTAGTGCAATACAAAACTCGCCACATAAAAAAAAAACACATTTCTTAAAAAATAAAAATAAATATTTTTTAAATAAAAATTCAAAGTGAGATAACTAAAATACATTTATTTACACAAAATAAAAACTGGACCAGTTCTAAAAAAAGACAATTAAACAAAACCCTATATAATTACGGATGTGTATTCAGAGTGGAAGATACATTCAGATTTGAAACGTTGCTTGAAAAGGCTTTTAGCCTCACAACATTCCCCAATTGGGGATGCCATAGTATAACTGGCTCCAGATGGTTGGGAGCTGTTGGTACTCTTGTGCGGTATTCATTTAAAAAGGGTAAATATACATAAGTACGTAAATACACATCGATTCATTTACATACATACAAAACGTTTTTTTTACGTTAGTCATGAGATAAAGTAATGTGTAAGTAGGTTTATTAATAAAATATATAAAAAGAGTGGAACGTAAAGGAAATATTCAGAAACTAGATAAAAGAACTAAACTGAGTTTTTACAGATGATATTTTACATTCTAGTTTTATTTTTTTATATGAATACCGCACAAGAGTCCCAACTGCTCCCAACCGTCTGGAGCCAGTGAGACTATGGCATTCCCAATTGGGGAATGTTGTGAGGCTGAAGGATATTGGGGAGGGGAAGGAGAAGGGGAAGAGGAAGGTGGGGAAATACCTGGCTATTCAGATCTGGTCACCAAACACGGCTAAAAGCCATTTCAAGCAACGTTTCAATTCTGAATGGTGGTCTTTCACCAGGGCGATACTGAGAGTATCTTCCACTTATATTAGTATTTGAACTATTTAATCGTTATTTCTTGTATCTTCTCATAACAAAACGAACATTTATCAGCAATAAAATAATCAGATGGACTTTGACGATCATTACATAATTTCTGTCTGGACCCAGAGTCAAGTTTGGACAATCGAATGATCGATATGCATAATTTTAAATGGGGCTATTTTTTGCAATGATCCTTCTAGACATTTATTACTCTATAACATTTGGCATGTACGAGCATACGCAACCTAATTTATTACATTATGATAACGAAACCCATTACAAAATTTATGTCTCGCCAAATATGATCCAGTTTCAAAAGTTTACTGTCTCTTTCAGTGCCATTTTTAACTGATGTAATTTAAGATGCATTATCCATTATTAAAAGCTTCAAAAATACTGATTATTTTTTTGTTAATATATTTTTTATAACCTGTTAAACTACTTTTGTAGTTTATCAGCAGGTAGATATTGACAGCATGGTACTTTTTTTTAATTTACAAACGGTAAATATAATACGATGATTATAAATTAATAGGTCTATGATTACATTTTTGATGATAGGAAATATATCAAATATGAGGATTCATTTATAACCTATATACGTATATTTAGTAGGTAAAGGAGTACCACAGAGTAATAATGTATTCATGTTTACAAAGGAAAAGTAAAAAAGAAAAACTGAAAAAAAAGAGTAGTGTTAAGGTACGTTTATACAATAAGTTCAGATATACACGAGTTAGAATAAAATTAAAAGTTATAACGTAAGTTTCGATTAGCAACACAAATCAGTATGCCACAACATGCCACGTGGCGGGATAGATTGCATGATTGACACATCCAATTAAATAATTCCTACTCAGGTGAGATTATTTTTTTGTTGTTATCAGTGTTTTTAAATATTAAATATTGTAAATTAATCTGATCGCTGCGGCTGTCGCATCCGTGATTTATCGGCGAGTATCCCCGAATGCGGATGTCGCATATGTGATCAAAAATATGTGTTTTAATGAAGTGTCTCTTGCAAATGTAATTTGAAAACATTTACACAAAAACATGAAACATCGGGGCGTTACCATACACATTTGTGTGTGCACACACAATGTTTTTGCTTTCCATCGCCAATGGAAAACATTCCCCTCACAATGGAAGAAGAGTGGAAGTTTTTAATAACCACCGCACGGCGCCTGTCTCTATGCGTCCAATACTTCATCAATTGCAGCGGAAATACGTACTATATCTAATAGCCACTTTCTTAGATTATACTTGACTTTAGCGGTACAAATGGAAGTATTTTTACTTGTCATTAGAAATGTATTGAATATTTTAGATATAATATAGTTTCTGGTTCTTTTATCATATGCGTTGGTACATTTATTAACAACGAATCCTTCATTATGAGTGAATTTTGTATTATGTTTTTGATTCTTTCTCTCTTTCCTCATACAAGGAATCGGACAATATAAGATGTTGATATAAAAAATCAAATACTAAGATATATGAAATCATTGCATAAATTATCACTATTAAAGCCTGACGAATTTGTCATTTAGTAGTAACAAAAAGCACATGAAATCTTTGTTTTGTTGGGTTTTGAAAAACACTTAAAAACTATTATTTTTACTAAACGTGGGTACCGAATACATTAAAGCTTAATAATTTATCATTACGACGACAAAACTCCACAAATATTTTGACATAAAGACAATTCATTTCTTATGTACAGTTATTGCGACTCCGAAACTTGTATGAGAAAAACACGCGATGTAATAACGACTCTAATAATAAGATCGTAGAGCAAATTCGTACGAAACCACTGACATTAACCTAAATTCACATACAAACAATCAAAATACTTTTCTAAGTATGCAGCATTACTTTTGAAATATCTTTAACAAACATATTTAATAAATTTACGATATGGGTAACTTTTTGCATTTATATTTTATGACTATTTGTTGAAACCGTTTAACATAATAATAATAATAATAAAAAATAAAATTAAAACTTTTTTTTCATACGAAGCGATAACTTGGTAATGTGACATTATAATTTAGAAATAAAACAATAACTTTGTATACATCACTTTTATTTGTAATATACTTTTGCCGACCAGGTTTCGCCACTACCGTGTAGCTTTTTCAGGGCAGTATACTGTCCTGAAGAATTTATATATTTTTGTATTCCTTCTTTTATTTTAAAATTATAATAAAAAATCTTTTTTTACTATTTTTTGATAATTTCTCGAAATTACAAGTATCCATGGAAACCTTTTCAGATAGAATCCTATTTATCATATAGGACTCAGTCACATCGGGTATTCCACAAGGGTCCCACCTCGGACCTTTACTATTTTTAATCTTGATTTGCATTGAATTCGAAATAACAAAATTTTGAATTCAATACAAATTTTCACTGTACGCAACCAATTTTAAACTTTAAGAAGCCTTTAAATCAGAAGAAGACTCTCATAAATTACAAAAGGACCTGGACGCTGTTTCTTTGTAGTGCGCGGAAAATGAGATGGAGTTAAACACAAGCAAGTGAAAAGCAATTCCCTTCGCTCAAGTAGCCTTATTATTCTATACAATTCGCTGGTTCTTTGCCTTTTAAGAAAGCGTATCAATTGTTTTGTCTCTACATTACACGACAAACATATTATAAATAGAATTGAATCCGTTCTGAAGAAATTCTTGCGTATTATATCATATCGATCCAGTATCCACTGTCCACTAAAAAGGCTATCAGCAGAGAATGAACTATTTTGAATATGAAGGCCTACACATATGAAGAATATTAATCAATTTGAAATAACATAAGCCAACGTAACTAATCAATTTGACAAAGTTGGTTATTAATCTAGTTGATGGCAACTTAGTGAGTAAGATCACACTATACGTTAGACACAGATGTACAAGAAAATTTGATTTGTTCTGGAGAGACATACTTTTTTTTTATATGAATACCGCACAAGAGTCCCAAACTGCTCCCAGCCGTTTGGAGCCAGTGAGACTATGGCATTCCCAATTGGAGAATGTTGTGAGGCTGAAGGTATTGGGTAGGGGAAGGAGAAGGGGAGAGGAAGGTGGGTAAAAGGGGAAATACCTGGCTATTCAGATCTGGTGACCAAATATGGCTAAAAGCCATTTCAAGCAACGTTTCAATTCTGAGAGTATCTTCCACTCTGGAAATACACTTGAATAATACGGGATATTACAATTTCATACCAAGAACATCAAGACTGAACAGTGAAATAAGTAACATTGATATTTTCTCATATTCATTTAAAAAGCCATTGCTGGTGTTTTTTTTTTTTTTATTATAATTAAAAAATAATTCAAATCATATTTCTAACATCATATTAAATTTAAGACAAGTAAAATCTTTGAATTGTTTTATTGCTGCATTATTTTCACTTCAATATTGTAACATCTTTGTTTGTTTGGCCATCGTATCACTATCGTATCACTATCGTATGCACCGAGTTTCAGTTAGATAAATAAATAATGTTGTTTGTAGCTAAATAATTCATAAGCTTTAATGCGTACACCGCACATGTTGTAAGCACATTTAATAGAGATATTTACAGGCCGATTGCCCAATATGATCTATTTTGTATGATGCTTTTAAGTAAATGTATTGTTTGTTTACGTGATTTTTTTTACATAATTAAAAAATTACCTTAATAAGTTTAATAATAACAGGTATCATTAAAAATAATTTTAAAAACTTTCAATTATAATGGAGTTCTACAAATTAAACGTGAATACAATAAAAAAATTAATAGTACCTATCTATATGTTTTACTCAGATGGATGAACAACGGTGGTTGTGAAGCCGGTCGGAAAAATACTGTAAATAAAGTGATTTCAATCTGTTAAATTTTTCTACTTCTTACTTAAAAGGAACTCTAAAAATAAACTATTTTAAATTTTATTTGAGCATTGAGACTACCCCAGCGATTAACGTAAGTAATTAGATAAATACTTCCGAATGGTGTATAATTGACATCATATTAGCAGGTATTTAAATTTTGTATTTGTGTGACTTTTTTTAACTTGTTATAATTTTAAATGAATTTATTATATTTTAACTGTGGAAATATTTCGTCTAGTAGAACAAATTGATACCGAACTTCGAAATATTAAACATTTTGGTAAATATTTTTTCAAAATCACCAATTAAAAGATAGTTAAATAAAAAAAAAATTACGTCACCAACTGGGATGAATTTAGTAAAGAATTAAAGATTCTACTAAACTAAACATATCCTTTGATTTAATTGATATAAAAGTTTTCAAATCTAATCATAGGTATTTATTTGTTCAAATTAATACGTTTTTCGGTCTAGTGGCAATAAACGAACTTTCAATTTTTGCAGATATTCACAAAAGTAAAATATAAAACACCTAATCTTGGTTAAATGAGTCAGTAACTTTTGGCAGACGTGCACAAGTTTATTTACAACAAAATTACAAAAAGCGTATCGATATTTTGTTGTTGTTCAATTTATGGCGACGATATGTGAACTAAAAAAAATAAGAAACAGCGTTTACACAAGACTGTCTCAAAGTGATTAATAATCGAGTAACATGACATTAAACTGCCGAACACATTTAACCCACGCATCTGTGTCCACTTCTAAGAACAATTCAAGACTTGTCAACTGTTACGGAGTATGACAATGGTCTACGTTTACGTAACAAGTAGCAGCCGGAAATGAAAGAAACGTTCCATCCAATCCATCATTGATAAAGATATCAAATGGTCCGGAGCCGAGATAAAATCTGACTAACTGCTGCTCGCTAACAATCTCTAACAATCTACAAGAATTCACTCACGTCAGGAGGGTACGGTGGTTGTTTTCCAATGGGCCGATAAATACTCGTAAGTGTAACTCGGAAACCACTTTTCATTTGGAAATGTATTCAGAGTTGTGCACGCTAAGCGAGCGAGAAGAAACACTCCCTTCCTGCCGTTAAGGTTAAACAAAACGTAATAAGCGCCCACAGACAGCGCTAATTCAAATGTTTTAGAAGAAAAAAAAAACACTTTACATGGAACTTTTAGAACAAAATAAAATGAGGTATCAAAGATTATTATTTTAAGATTTTAAACCTTAAAATAACGAACATTTTTCCAAAATCCTTTATGAATTTTTATTCTTTATATGCTCTTTGATGTCATTGTATGACCTAATGCCACATTTAATAATTACCTTTTTTAAATTATTTGTACTATATTATTATGCTTGTATTTAACTGTGACATGCAATTATTGTTTATGGTATATTTATACCGTCCATAGTAAATAAAATAAAATAAACTTTTAACAGTAACATTAAATAGAAAACTAAAACAATATTTTAACACAAATCATTAACGCTACATTATCCAAGCTACAATAATTTATTGTATGATTTATAAAAATGCTGGTATAGATGACGCTTTACTTTATAAATTGAGTCCCAAAATATATTAACAATGCCTCCAAACTTGTTGCTCAGATCATGCATCCCATTGAGTGAGTGTGAAAATATAGTTGGTTGTGTACATGTTGCAGAAAAATGTTACAATTTGTCTTGTGTTCCTCGTCGGTACATATTATTTAATAGTGGAGACGATAAGAATACAATTTAATAAAAATTTCTTAATTATTTTGTTACAATTTTGTTTTTTCTGGTTTGAAGACTTTTAGCACTTAATGCTTTTAAACATGGAGATGAATTTGACAGGTCAGTGGCTGAGTTGGAATCGCGTCTCAGTCTGACCCAGGCGTCATGAGTTCAATTCTTCGGCAGGCTAAGTCTTCCATCACGACATTAGCAACTTTACTTCCGTTTACTGTGATGGTAGTAGGATATTTTCAACTATTGTCAGGTTATTGATAACCCGGGAGACATTCTTTAAAAAAAAAAAAAGAATTGTATGTTGTTTGGTGTACATACGGAATAAGAAATGGAATAAATTGTTATTGTACGTTTAAAGCTCAAGTCCTTCAAAAAACTTATAAATATACTGCATATGTTAGTTTTACAAATATATTTTTTATAAGTTTATTGAAGGACTTGAGCTTTAAATCTGCAAGAACAATTAATTTCATTTCATATTCTGTGTGTACACCCGCCAACAAACAATTCATCTCAATATTTAAAAGCACTACGTGTTGAAAGTGTTTCTTTTTAATTTTAAATATTTCAATTAGCGCCATCTATGAGCGCGTATTGAGTTTCGTTTAGCCTTAAGGCGAAGTCACGTATTATAATATATTATCCTGCCACCGAGAGATCCGTTGCAATATCTCTTTCGTCGCGTCCGTCGTTTATAAGAAAGAGGGAGAGGTCATGATTGGGTTATCAGCGGTGCGTATTTACTTGGATTAATGAGACGTGTGAGTTTGACGTTGTAACATAACATATATTAAATAACTATCTTTCGCAGTTTTGAATAAAAGTAAACTATGTGTTATTTGATTCTAAAAATGAACCATAAAAATTATTATATACAAATAGGTGTACCAATTATTCAGTTGGCCACAATAATCAGCAGAAGATAATAATGTAATGGCCATTTTTTTTTAATATTTAATGCACAATTCTTATCTGAACTTGAAAAACTACATACAACCTACCTTTAGCCATAGAGCAATGCGTGCCACTGCCCTAACGATAACCCTGCCCCTACCTCTACACCTACCTAGAATAGTAATTTTTGATTGGCACTTCTACCCCTACTACTACCTAGGTCTGCCGTTGTTGATTGGCACTTATACCCCTATCTAGAATTGGTGTTGTTGATTGGCACTTATACCCCTACCTACATTTTTAAACGTTCATTGGCACTGATACCCTTACCCCTACCTAGAAATGTTGTTGTTGATTGGCACTTATACCCCTACCTACAATTTTTGTCGTTGATTGGCACTTATGCCCCTACAACCCCCCCCTACCTAGAATTGTTATTGTTGATTGGCACTTATACCCCTACCTACAATTTTTATCGTTGATTGTCACTTCTACCCCCACCCCACCCTACATTAATATTGCACAGAGCCACTATATAGCACAGTCGTTATAATCTGATATTTATTTTTTATGGAAGGGTATGATGGATATTATATATGCCGAATTTTCAAAATTTGTTTATTTATATATTTACGCCCATTACAGGATTTTATATGGATATTTACAAATAATATTGAAAGGGTACATATTAGAATAGATCAAATAAAAACTACATAATTTGACACTTTATCCAATAGTTTCAAATAACCTAGCTCTACCCAATGAAAAAAAAGTACTAATGAATGCTTATACTGTAACATTGATTTGCCAAATGTATCAACGACATCGGAGTATTTGTTCTCCAGGTGTAGAATTCGTCGCATAGGGGAATAGTATTGCGACGCGGAAGTTGAATTGTCACAATAAAATGGTAGGTACTGTCTTGTAACTGTCGTTTTAGGTATATAAAAAAATCAAATATAGCAAGCAGTTCAGGGGTATGAAACATTGAATTAACAATCTTAAACACACGTGTTAAATAGAAAATAATTCTTCGTGCAGATAATTTTTCTAATTTTAATTAATAAATTAGGTAATCGTAATATATGCATTCTCTAAATGTTAAAAGTTCCTTTTAACTCTATGAAATCAAAGAGGTTATGTTATTTAACATGCCCTTTGATATGCAACCTCATATATTCTTATCGCTCAACACACAGTCTTGTCATTCCCCCAACGTAATGTGTCGCGTGTATTCGTCTCTCGTGGACAAGGTATACTTCTCCCTCTTCCGCCCCGTGGTGTGCCGACACCGGGGGTAAGCCGGGGCAGCTGACGGAGGCTGTATATAACGCAGTACCACGTTGCAGAGGGCACTACCACCATTCCCTCCAACCACAGTGCTACCTTCCTCACCTGCAACATGGCTTTCAAGGTAAGTCGAGGAAACAGTGAATAAATAGATTGTTATGAAAAGTGGAATCAGTTTAACATCTTCGTAAAGTCGGTCTTAAAAGCTTTCAATACGACTACTCTGTTTTTTTTTTTGGAAATTGCTGTAAACTTGTCAAAAATTAAAAAAAAGTGAATCTATAAAAATTGTAGATTTTAAAAATAATAAATAATCGCTTTAAAACCACTGTGGTTGCTTTCTGCGTACTAAAATGCCGAAAATTGAATAATTTTTAATTTAATTTTATCAAATGCATTTTTTTTATTAAAGATTTAATGAATGCATCAGATTTCTTATTGGAACACAAACTGTTTTTACCGACAGCAAAAATATTTTCATTTACAATCTCGAAATTATATATTGTATATTTATATGTTTTTTTAAACAAACTTCAAAAGTAAATCAATTTTTTTTAATGTTATTAAAGTTGAACAAACATTTTAGTTTTTTAGTTATTGTCACAGCTGTTTCGGCGTTCAAAGACATTTTCAAACCGGCTTTGTTGATTTCGAAACAGCTGAAACAATAATTAAAAAGTACGTTTACTTTTATTTTTTTTAAATTAAATAGGGTTCTACCAATAAAACACAATTACATTTAAAAAAAAATGAAAAAGAAATAAATACAATGCAGGTATATAATTATCGATGCTTTCATGTTATTATTTTTTTTTTCAGTTCGTCTTCTTCGCCGCCGTAGTTGGCATGGCCAGCGCTGGAATCATCGCCCAGCCCGGCTATGGATACTCTCCTTTGGCCTACGCCGCCCCCGCCTACGCCAAGGTGGCCACCCCTCTCGCCTATGGCGCCCCCGTAGCCAAGTATGCGCAGGTCGAAGAATACGACTCCCATCCCCAGTACAACTTCGCCTACGACATCCAGGACGGACTTACCGGAGACTCCAAGAGCCAACACGAATCTAGGGACGGAGATGTGGTCCAAGGATCTTACTCCCTGATCGATGCTGATGGTTACAAGAGGACCGTCGACTACACCGCTGATGACCACAATGGTTTCAACGCGGTCGTCCGTCGTGAGCCCCTGGGACATGCCGTGAAGGTAGCCGCCCCTGTCGCTTATGCCGCCCCTTTCGCTAAGTACGCCGCCCCTCTGGCATACGCCGCCCCCGTGGCCAAATACGCCGCCCCTCTCTCCTACGCGTCTCCCCTCTCGTACGCCGCCCCCCAATCCTACTACCACTAATTTATACCTAATCTACTCTCATTACAACAAATCGACTTGATACCTTTAATTTATATTGTATATTTATGTTTTATAAAGAAACTTTAAAAGTATCTTTGCATTCTCATTTTCCACCTGCCAAACAATACTATAGCAAACAACTCATTCTCCACCTGCCAAACAATACTATAGCAAACAAATCATGAATTTGCATAATATGAAGCAAGCATTTTGACCTGAGAAAAACAACATAATATAAACGAAAGGAACAGCAAAACTGCAAGGTCGTTGTTGGCCATAACATGCAAAGCGAAGCAACAATAGAAAATAGATGATTTAGATGTAGGTACAATATGGACGTAAGAACCTTTGTCTCCGAAGGAGGTCAATGGAAATATTCAGAACAGGTCTACGAGTATACGAACAAGTAAAATATTATTTCCAACAGAAACTAAACCACGGAGAGGTCCGAACTCTTTATTTTGTAATACGAGGTGTGTTCAAAAGAAAAGGTGAATTTTGAATTTTCGCGGGCTGTCTACATTCGATTATCGATTTTTTTTATGTTGGTACACATATGTTTATCATATGTTAGCATTATCAGCCATTTTGGATCAGTGGTTTGTTTTTGACAACTGGAAAGGTTAGTCACGTTTTTGGGTGTTCTTCGATTTTTTACTTTTTATTATTTTAGTAAAAAATCGAAAAACATCGATTTTTCGGATTTTTTGAAGAAATGCTGATAAGGACATAGAATTCACATTTTCTTTTGAACACACCTCGTACGTTGTTTGGTATTGTTGAACACTTGAGTAGTTTGTGACTCTGCAATTTTTGATATTGTATTCACTCCATCGATACGTTTACATCAATTAAACACTCGACAAAAGGTGTCGGATCGAGGTAATGTGATTATTATTCTAGAAACGAGACCAATACTGATTGATATATTCAATTGATTACTGTACAAGTTGTAGGTAGTCCAGCACGAGTAGTGGTTTGCATTATAATTGCAATGTTGATTGGTCATCAATGCATGATTCGATAATCAAAGGAAGTGAATTCATCTTTTTGGCCTCCTCACTGTCTTTTCTAATGCTTCCAGAACTTGCAATTTCAGCTTTTCGCATATTTTTATATCGTCACTTTTTACTGGCTTGCTTCGTCTCTACTGCGGTCTTCCTAGTAGTTTTTATTTTATTGTGTTTTATTCCGATATCCAGTTTAGCATGGTCTTGTAAAGATCGTGTTCTTGAAGAACACGGATCTTTATAGAATTTTGCAATTTTTTTTTACAATCTGACCCATTCAGCAAAAGTCATTCATGTGCAGGTCTTTTAATAATTAAAAAAATATATATTAAAATGGAATTCCACCTTGAATTGACATTTTCAAGATTAAAAATAATCTTCAATTTATTGGAATAACTAAGAATAAACTTCATTGCAATAATTAATCAATGAAGAAGATAATATTAACAAATCTCAAATGAAATATGACACAGAAAAAGGCACAGAAAATACAAAGATATGGTCGTATCTGGGAATCGAACACACAACTTCTGTCTTACCGGGACAACGCTGTAGCCGCTAAGTTGTTCCAATAAATTGAATATTATTTTCTAGACTTGAGTCGAGACACTATCTAGATTACAAATGTATTCGAGTAGAACTTTGCAATCATACAAAAAGATAGCAGCCAATAATATTTTAATTAATTGAGGATGATATTCGTAAGTCTTAAATTTGAAGTATGATATCGATCAAAAAAACGTTAAATAATAAGGGCTCATTAGCTCAGTGGCTTGAGCGTTGTCCCGGTAAGACAGGGGTCCTGGGCTCAATTCCAGGTGCGACTAATGCCTTTTTTTGAGATTTCATTTGAGATTTGTTAATATTGTCTTCTTCAATGATTAAAAATAATCATTCATGCACGTTTGCTGGATACGCGTTTGTCGTGTATTTCGGCTGTGTGACGATGGCTTGTTTTTAAATACCGATAAAACCAACAGACACAACATGAATGAGAAGATTTATGAATGTGGAAGAAATCCGTCGGCATGAGCGGGAAAATTGCGTGATTATTTAAAGCAATTAACGTGGCTTCTAATCGTGCTTAGGGTGATAATTATTTTGTGAGATATTTCTCCAGTGAGATATTTGTTTTACTGCACCTACTGGCATTACATTATAAACAATGCATGCAGATTTTTGAACTCAGTCGGAATATCATAGACTCTAGAGAAAGTGTCGTAAAGTCAAATAGAGAAATATACATAACGAGTGCAAATACTCCTATAATATTATAGTAGGAACATTAATTCCTCGTCTAAGTAGTTTAGCAAACGAATATACGAGTTATATAATTGAAAATACACTTTGTATATACCACTTTACTAGTGGTATATACAAAGTGTATTTTCAATTATATAACTCGTATATTCGTTTAAGTAAAGTGGTATATACAAAGTGTATTTTCAATTATATAATTAATAATGATGCCACAAAGTTATCAATCATTTGAAGAAATTATAAAAAAATATACGAGTGATGTCGACATTTTAAACATGACAAATTCAATGTTTAAAACAATATTTTCTTGTCACAATATTGATTCTGATACCTTAAGACTATTTTTTGTTGTTGTTAAATCTAGTTTGTAAGCCATTGTAAGTAATTATTATTGTGTGCCACCATTGTTTTATTTTTAACACTTGTATGTAAGTAAATATTTGTTTGCAACCAGTTTTTTGTTTGTCAAATGAAACCACCCTATTGCTTTTTTATTTCTTTTTTAAAAGAAAGACAAATATTCCCTGGTTACGAATAACCTGACAATATTTGAAAATCTCCTACTACCATCACAGTAAGCGGAAGATGTTGATTGTGTCGTTATGAAGGACTTAGCCAGCCGAGGAATTTAACTCGCGTCTTAAAAGTAATATACAATGTAAAAAAACCATGTGCGTATAAAACAGTGAATAAATAATTAAATGAAAATTTAATAATAATAATGACTATAATTAAAAAGAAGAACTTTGTTTACACCACTGCTTTTAATAAATAAATATCTACATGTATCAGAAGCAAAGCTTCTCTCATCAGGATAAACAATATACTAAAAATTAATGACAAATAATAAACAAGTAGACACATTACACACATTAACAATAAGTGATAAAAGTATATAAGTAATTAATTAAAAATGTAAAAATAATTTAAAAAATAAATAAAAAATTATTATGAAATATTGGATAATAAATTCATATTAGAGATTTAAATATAATTAAGAAAACAACATTTCATAAAAAATAAAATAATAATTGTGATCTTTATAAAAATTTATAATAATAATATTCAAAATATAGAATATTAATAAAACAAATTAATTACACATTACACATATTTCGAAGAAATAATAATTACGTTTCATTATAATTCAATTCATACGGCAATAACGTAATTTCTAGTTTTAAATGAAAACGACATGAAAAAAATTGCACTTCAACTTTTTCGGGAAATCATCTGGTAATGTATTTAAAATACCACAAACTGAGTTACCTTGAGTTCAATATGACATAAGTCGCTTTTTTAATTAGAGGTTATTTTTTATGACATTAATCTAGCTTAACCATCTTTTCGTAAAGCGTGTTAAGAGTGTAATATTTTTGGGTAAAAAAGTTGATTTAATTGATTGTCGTTCTAAACCGGGTGTAAAAGTTGGTGCAACATCACCACGGAAATTCACGTTAAAGATGTTATTCTTGGAGAAAACAACTATCAAATGCTATTAAACCTTGGATAGCAAACGTCCAATCCAGGTCCATCAGATCCAATCTTTTATGATGAATAATTATGTCAAAGCAAAATTTTGTAATGTTCTTTTCATTAAAATATCGGCTATTAAATTACTTAAAAAATAATGAGAACTTCAGTTAAAAATATTATGACTTTAAAATATACGAGTATATTCATATAGATCAGCAAACGCCGATGTTTAATTTATAAATCGTTATTTAAAAGGAATAAATAATCATCTCATCAAAACATCTCTTTATAATGGTACTATTGTATTTGGAACATCTGACGTCATATGTGTATTCTGTTTAGGATAAGTATGAAAAAAATTATTTTTCGATCTTGTTTTGTATTTTAAATATATATATTTTTATAATTTCTTCAAATGATAAATAAAAAATAATATAAATACAAAGTGTATTTTCAATTATATAATATATTTTTTTAGCTTTGGTGAAATTAAAACGTAATTCGGGTGACTTTAAGCTCTATAATTTTTGTTCAATATAAAAAAACTGTTTTATCAGAAATTAGAGTATTCACGAGCAAACCAATTGCCGATATGGATATTTTGATAATGTTAATGCTCAATACTATTATTATTTTTTGAGATAACATTTCTGAAAAGGAACATAATGTTATTGCTTATGTTTATTTATGGTTTACTTTGAATAGAATATAAAATTATGTACGGTAAAGCTCATCCTTGCTTTGACATTTGACATTCTAACCTCAAAACCGAGCGGCCATAGACTTGAAACATTTTGGTGGTCTTTGAAAAATTGAAACTTCGAAAATTATTTTAACTATGAAAATTTTAGAAAAAACCTAAATATACTGGTACTTAAGTTTGAACGATATTATAAAAAAAATTGTGCTTATTACAAGCATCTAAACGCCCCTGAGGTGATTTCTCAGAAAAGCGGCGCTATAAAAATCATCCGATTATTATTATTGATAGGTGCGACGACTTTGTAGTCTACAGTCATGAGGATTACCTTATGCGACACGATATCGTTGCTATACCAAAAACATACTTATTCTAAACACTACACATCTGCCCCGATGATGGACATTGCAAGGCTGTCGGAAACGTCCAGGTTGTAGATATCTTTCAAAAAGCACTGAGCACCGTCACTTCTAAAATGATTATATATTTTGGATATTATTATTTTAGAAGCGAGCTGCAGTTTACAAACAATTGATTTGCAGGCGTCAACCATCGTGTTTCTGTAAGAATATCATCGTATAACTTGTACAGTTCTCAATTAACATTAGAATTACCACAATTCTGTCTATTTTGCTTCCAAAACACATATAAATATATATTTTTTTGTGAATACGACACGAGAGTCCCAGCTCCTCCCAACCATCTGGAGGCAGTGAGACTATGGTATCCCCAATTGGGGCCCCAATGTTGTGAGGCCGAAGGTAGTGAGGAGGGGAAGGCGATGGGCAAGTACTTGGCTAGTCTAGGCCTGGTCACCAAATACGGCTAAAGCCATTTCAAGCAACGTTCCGATTTTGAATGGTGGTCTTTCACTAGGGCGATAGTGAAAGTATCTACCACTCTGGAACGTGCCGCAAATATACTATGTATTATTTTCAATGAATAAATTGTGTAATAACAGATATCGATCATTTTTATAAATAAAATTTAAAGTAAATCAAATTTAATATTGTTATTATTAAGTTCTGTAAGTTTTTTTTATTATTGTTACAGCGTTTCGGCGTTCAAAGTCATTTTCAAAATGTTGTTAGGCCACATTGAGACGACGTATTTTTTTACACATTGAGTCCACCGATTTACCTTGAAAATAATTGTGATATTTAAAAATTCGCTATTCTTTGAGGTACTTCCAATTGAAACTTGTTTTCCAGAGATAAAGTATTTTCTTAATTGTTTTTTAATGACGTGAATGCTATTTAAGACATTGAATTTAATGTGTAACACTCTGAATTATTTTAAGGAATTATGTTGTTTGGGTTTCGTGAATATACTCAAGTAAATTAAATTAAATAAACTTAACATATTCAATTTATTTTAATAACTTATTGAAGTTTATAAACTTCATTGTAATATTTAATCATCGAAACACGAAACAGAAAATAAAAAGGTATCAGTCGCATCTGGAACACAGAATCTTCTGTCTGACAGAGATCCTGTGTTCCAGATGAGTCCCAGATCCGACTGATACCTATTTATTTTCTGTTGTTTTTTCGGTTTCGTGTTTCATCTAGGATATGTTAATATTTTCTTCATCAATTATAACTTAATATAATTTACTTTATTCCCAACTCTTTTTTTTAAATACAAAGTTCTACCAATTAAATGCAATAACAATTAACAAATAATCAAATAAAATTTACTTGCGCACGGGGGGATTTGATCCAGCGACCTCCGGATTCGTAGCCAAGGATTGTAACCACTCAACCACGGAGCCTACGTTTGTACAGTTTGCTGTTTTATGGTAAACCCTCTGATTCCGTTTCCAATTTCTCTGCTTTCTGTAGCAGCCGATAAAAAGGCCATAGATCTTATCTTACGTTCGGACTGCTACTGTAACTCGTATAATATACATTATTTGTATTTTAATCCTTATGCCATTAGTCCCACATTCGTATTTTCTTTTCATCTCCAACATAATGAAGACACCTGGTTTAGAAGAAATTGATTAACATCCTACCTGTATTTCTACATTTCCTAGGAAATATAAAGTGTCTACAACAACCCAACACGCTCGATTGATGTGTCTATTTCCCACAAAACTTAATTAGTTTTGATAGCTGCCAAAATTTAATGGTTTCAGAAACATGCATGAGTTGGAACAACCTGCTAACTGGTTTCCGGCGCTAAAATATTATTGTTTCATAACCGGGACCAAACCAATAAAAAACCACATGAAAAAATACTAAAGATCGTGCTTGTAAAAGATTATAGTACCAGAGTATAATGTTGGATGACGGTGCGGTACAATTCGATGATTATGAAATGGGCAATGGTGAATTTGATGGAGTCGATGAGAATCTAGGAGAAGAAGGAGAAAATCAAAGTGAATATAAAAGAGCGGAAAACAGAATCAACAATCAGTTCAGAGTCATATCTCGTCGTAACTACTTCTAACGCAATGTCTTTCAAGGTAGGTCTCACACCTTCATATAGATATTTGTGTTATTGATTCTATTTTAGAATTGAATCAATTGAACCTTGTTGTTTAAATTACGCAACGGACATTGTTTTAAAAGTTTGCATCACAATACGCGATTCATAAAATGTGGGATATTTAAGTCTTCGCAGCAATGTTTATAAAATATTTCACATATCCACAATTATACATTACTATTATTATTAATACCGAAATAAACTACATTGCTCCCGTAAGCATTTTGGCCATAGGCCCATTGTATTTCCAATGTCTCACCATGTATCCCAGTCGATTTATTAAGGTTTAACTGTCATTTAGTGTTTTGCTAGGTCTCTTGATTCCACAATCGTCTCCCCAGTTTTATGTGCCTTCCTTCTTCCCATTATGGTGGAACATACCACATACGAATAATCAATTGGTGATTTTTTTTCTTCATAATATGTATTCACATTTCCTGCAGCTATTGGTGATTTCTCCTCCCAACAGCTGCGCGTGTCTTCTAAATTGTAGTATTCTGTAAAAAAATCCTGCTACCTCCCTTATTGAGTTTGTTTTCATACTGAATAGTTGCTCATTTGGGGTTTGGACGGTCTATGAACACTTTGGATAATCTCTGGTGCTCTCTCTCATTCCGTTCAACGCTGATTAGACCCACTTTTAATGTGTAAATGAGTGTAACAAGCCACCACATCTAAAGCGAGCGCTAGTCCAGCTCGTAATACCTACTTCAGCTCTTTCGTTACTACCCCACCAGTCTGCTCAATGCCTTTATTACTCGGTGGATATAACTTGATTTCTTATTCTTAAAGTTCAACTTTCAGCTTTTCTTCTTCGCCGCCGCCGTGGCAGTGGCCAACGCTGGCATCATCGCCCAGCCACAATACTACTCCGAAGCTCCTCAGGCTTATTCCCACGCTCCAGTAGCTTACGCCGCTCCAGTGGCTAAATACGCCCACGTACAGGAGGAATACGCCCATCCCCAGTACAACTTCGCCTACGACATCCAGGACGGTCTGACCGGAGACTCCAAGAGCCAGCACGAATCTAGGGACGGAGATGTCGTCCACGGATCTTACTCCCTCGTTGATGCTGATGGATACAAGAGGACCGTCGACTACACCGCTGATGACCACAATGGTTTCAACGCGGTCGTCCGTCGTGAGCCCCTGGGACACGCTTTGAAGGTTGCCGCTCCCGTCGCTTATGCCGCCCCCGCAGCGTACGCCGCCCCCCAGGCTTACGCCGCCCCCCAGGCTTACGCCGCCCCCGTCCACTATGCCGCCCCAGTGGCTCAGTATGCCTCCCCCCTGGCTTATGCCTCCCCTGTAGCCAAGATCGCCGCCCCCCTCGGATACGCTCCCCACGCCTACCACCACTAAATATTAAACAACGTATTCTGTGAATACGTCCACCTCAAACTTATCTGAATATGTACCTGGAGATATTATTTTATTTCGAAATATATGTTTATTTATTTAAATAACGTTTTCTTTTAAGTTACACTTTGCATCTTCCTCGTTTTAGTACTCGGCTTCGCTAGACATTTGTTTCTCATTACTTGATTCTGCTTGAGGGACAGTCTTACGCTCGGGTCGACCAAGGCTGATCCATTTGAACCTTCTCGTATGAACGTAAAAATAGGGAACAGGTCAATAAATTTAACATATACTTGAATAATTACAGTTCGGACATGTAGTCTAAGGTCTATAACTCGCACTACAGAACTTATAAAATCACATATAAACATGTACTTCGGTAAGTGCTGCAGCGTACAACAACATAAATAAAGTATAAAGCGGCCTTCAGACGATTTAGTTGCTATACGGCGCTGTGCGAAATTGCGCAATACTGATTTGACGACCTCCGTGGTTAAGTGGTTACGATCCCCAACTACGAATCCGGAGGTCGCAGGTTCATATCTCGGTAAGTAAATTTGATGTGATTAGTTTGGGTTATTTTACAATTCATTCATTTAAAATAATATATAGTATATTTGCGGCACGTTCCAGAGTGGTAGATACTTTCAGCATTGCCCTGGTGAAAGACCACCATTCAGTACGAAACGTTGCTTAAAGTGGACTTGCCGTATTTTGTAAGCAGATCTGAATAGCCAGGTACTTCTCCACCTTCCTTTTCCTCATATCCTTCCCATCCCCACTACCTTTAGCCTCACAACATGCCATAGTCTCACTGGCCCCAAACGATTGGGATCATTTGGGACTCTTGTGCGGTTCTCACATAATAAAATATTTTTAAAAAGAAACATAGTGATTGCATTGTAAAGATTTATCGTGAATAATATTACACTTTATCATAAAAGTTGTTTGCAATATGTCATGACGATTATGATATCAGTGACGTGTGATTATAGTTTCTCAGGCAGTGCGGAAAGCCCATGGAAACCACGCATTCACGTATTCATTTCGAAAATAGTTTTATCTCAATCATCTTACTAGTATGGATATCTTGTTGTGACGCATGTTTAAAGTTATGTATCTTGTAATTTAATTGGCATTAAATCAATTAGTTGGATCAAAAAAGTGTTAAGACTATGTCTCTTATAACTAGGTCAGATTTAATTACAGCCGGTTTGTGACTTTTGTGCATCATGTGTTGTGACCGGTAGCATCTTCTTTTGATTAGCAATTAAATTTAATCACACGATATTTTAGTTAATCATTATTAAATTTGGTTTCACGACATTTTTTCGCATCATTTCCTGAAATCTCATTAAATTTCTCATTAAATTCTGAATTGACGCCTTTTCTCATTCAGAATTGTAATATGATAACACATTATTGTACATATTATCTGTTTCTTTGTTATGATTTTAATGTAATTCTAACTAACTAACTAACCATCACGCCGTTTCCCCGCAGGGGTAGGCAGAGAGGACGGACCGCCAAACAACTCGATCTTGGCATACACTTCTTGCTTCATTCACATTCATACATCGTCTCATACATTCTCTTCTATTATTCCGACTTCTGACATGGTCCGACTCAAGTATTTGATTCACTTTGATCGTGGCATGTCTTCCTCAGGTAAGGCGTCTCCATCTTCTTCCATTCACATTCGTCCATATATTCGCCTTACACTCCTTTCTTCGTTCACTCGCTCTACATGCCCAAACCATCTAAGCGTCCCTTTCTTAATCTTGCTCACTACGCTTATATCAACCTTGCAGTCTTTACAAATCTCAACATTTTTCACTCGATCATACATGGTTTTTACCACACATTCGTCTCAGAGATCTCATTTCTACAGCATTCAGTCTACTTTCACCTTTCCTCTGACAGTTCCATGCCTCACCGCCATACATCAGGGTTGGTATCAGCACTCCATTGTGGACTGCTAGCTTCGCTTCTTTGGACAACTTTTTGTTAGCGCCAATCGCGTTTAGTCCTCCATTAATGGAGTTTCCTGCATTCACCCTTCTTTCAATATCCCTATCAGTCTTTCCATCTCTCTTCAACATACTTCCCAAATATACGAACTCATCGACCTGCTCAAGTATTCGTCATTCACAACTATATTGCACACTGTTTTCGTACTCTCTCTTTCACACCATGACTTTAGACTTACTTACATTCATCATTAGCCCATTCTTCATACATGCTTCGTTCATCCT
>JAHDVE020010727.1:0-13194 GCA_022606495.2 Halesus radiatus
TGTCATTAAAATGAACCGTCGGTAAGCTGATCCTTTTTTGTCTGGTGTCATTAAAATGAACCGTCGGTAAGCTGATCCTTTTTTGTCTGGTGTCATTAAAATGAACCGTCGGTAAGCTGATCCTTTTTTGAAAAAAAGGCGAGAACGTTGCGCGAAATTGGACTGTCAGACATAAAAAACAACATTATACAAAAAAAAAGTTACTAACTAACTAACTAACCATCACGTCGTTTCCCCGCAGGGGTAGGCAGAGAGAACGGACCGCCAAACAACTCGTTCTTGGCATACACTTCTTGCTTCATTCACATTCATACATCGTCTCATACATTCTCTTCTATTATTCCGACTTCTGACATGGCCCCACTCAAGTATTTGATTCAATTGATCGTGCCACGTCTTCCTCGGACGTCCCCGGCTTCTTCTTCCATTCACATTCGCGTCATACATTCTTCTTACACTCCTTTCTTCGTTCATTCGCTCCGCATGCCCAAACCATCTAAGCGTCCCTTTCTTTATCTTACTCATTACGCTTACATCAGCTTTGAAATTTTTTTTTTTAACATTTATTAAAATCATCTTTCGCTTTTTAATAGGCGTAGTAATAGAATTTAGAGAGTAAAAAGCCCAATACTTGATGTGGGCAATTTACACGGCTTTTTTTATCACAATTTTAAAATGACTTTGAATGCTGAAATAGCTGTTACAATAATATATTAAATAAATAACTTAAAAAGTATGTAAGTAAAAGTTTCTAACATATTTTTTTTATTTATAAGAAAATGGAACGTATACGGTTTTTCTTTATCTCAACACTTGGAGAGGAAACCGTTTACTTTGTGTTAAATTTCCCAGTACGTTAGAGAAATGTGTTCTTACTGCTGTAGTTATTTACACCGTTTATTGTGTTCTACCTCCAATATCCCCCTGAGAGTGATTGGTTTTCAAAATCCTTTATGCGCCAGTAAATTTCATTTGAATAATTTGTGTTATTTCATAATTTAATTATATAATTGAAAATACACTTTGTATATACCACTTTACTTAAAATATATAAATATTTTTACATGTGCAATCGAAACATGTAGAAATATTTATATATTTTAAGTAAAGTGGTATATACAAAGTGTATTTTCAATTATATAATTAATAATGATGCCACAAAGTTATCAATCATTTGAAGAAATCATAATTTAATTATTTAAATGCGGTACGTTCCATATTGGTAGATACTTTCTGTATAGCCCTGGTGAAATACAACCATTGATAAACAAAACGTTGCTTGAAATGGCTTCAGTCGTATTTGGTGACCAGATCTGAATAATCACCTTCCTCTTACTCATCTCCTTACTACCTTCAGCCTCACAATATACCCCAATAAGGAACGCTAATACAGTGTTTTTCTTTATCAATAATGACTTTGAAACTTAAATACCTGTATATTTCGTTTTTTTCTAAGGTTAGTCTTCATAGTTAAATAATTTTCAAAGTTTTCACTTTTTCAAAGCCCGTCAAAAAGCTCCAAATCTATGGCTATATATTTTGATAAGTTTTGAGGTTAGAATGTCAAATGTCAACACAAGGATGAGCTTTACCTTACATAATTTTATATTCTATTCATATAAAACCATAACTAAATATAAGAAATAAAATATGTACCTTTTTTGGAAACTTTAAATCAAAGAATAATAATAGTATTGATCATTAACATTATCATAATATGCGTATTGATAATTGGTTTGCTCATGAATACTCTAATTTATTTAATTGGGAATAGTTTTTTTTATATTGAACAACAATTTAGAGCTTAAAGTCACCAGAATTAAGTTTAAATTTCGCCAAAACTAAAAAAAATTACATATTAAAAATATCCATATTAATCCAATAACAGAATGCCCACGTGACGTCAGATATTCCCAATGCAATGCTACCAACACAACAAGGTGTTTTGATGAGACGATTTTTTATTCACTTTTAAATAACGATTTATAAATTCTACTCATAATTATATATAATAATAGTAATGGATTCTGAATCGGTTTTTTTTCTGATCTATATGAATATATATTTTTAAAGCCATTATATTTTTTTAGTGGAGTTCCTTATTGGCGATGCCATAGTATTACTGGCTCCAGGCGATTGGGGGCAATTGGGACTTTTATGTAGTACCAAACACACCTGAAGCTATTTCAAGCAACGTTTTTACTATGTTAAGTTTATTATAACTGATAAATCAAAGTATGTCGGCATGCTCTTTTTTCCATTTTGTAAACCACTAACTCTGTAATTCATGTGAAACATTTTCAAGCGTCATTTGCTTGTAACACTTTTAGGAAACGTTCCACTTTTTCAGTTTCAGTGTCGATAAATCATCGTTTATTGAAAAAAACGTTATACAGTTTCATACAATACGGCATGTTTAATTATAAGTACAATACGTGTTACATAATTATAGTATTGTTTGGTTTACATGTAATCATGTAAACCTGGTGAAACCTGTTCTGGTAGGTAAGTAGGTAGGTGACTAGATGTACAAAAAATATACATTTAAATATGATATTATCATAGATTAGGCATTGTTAAATTAAAATATTTAAAATATTTAAAATATAATATATTAAAATATGAATGATAGAATATTCTAATATTAATTGAAAGGGTACTTCGAATATATAATGGGAGGTTAAAAGAGGTGACAAAATTAAATAAAGTAGTAAACGTGTAAAAGAACTGTTTCCTCATTATTACTTCTAACTTTGAATCATTTTAAACTGATTTATTTTAATTAAAAAACCTTTGTAGCTTTTTTCCACTTATTTATTTTCGACCGGACCGGTTTCTAATAAAATACCAGGGTAAAATGTAAATGGGAATTTTGTCGCAGACATCCAAGGCGAACTCTAAGAAGGATATTTAACTGATGTGTACCTATTATAACATAATAAAATATTAAAATGTGTCTGGTTACCCGTAGTTCATGTAATTATATGACAAAAACTGCTATAAAATTCATTTTAGCAATCAATAAGAAAATCACAGGGAAAAAACAAAACCAGAAATAACCATCTGTTCAAATAAAAGCTAACGCGAATAACATTATGTAATTTTTTTAAAACCACAGATTTAGTAAAAAAAACCCCATTTTAATCCGTCTTCCAGAGGGTAATAAACCAAACTTAAAGTAGTTTTTAAAAACATAATAGTAAACAGTACCGTCAACAATAAAACAAATTTCAAGTCGTAAATGAAAACAGTAATAGAAAGCAATGGGACTCACTCCTGACATCGATGCTATATATACCATAGATTTAGTTTTAATTGTGTCAGTCTGACGATGCCGTGATAGGGTGAAACCGTTCCGGTCGAAAATTAAGTGGAAAAAGGTTACAAATGTTTTTTTATTAAAAAAAATTCTTATTATATAAACATCTGAACACAATATGTACACTTCACTTCTCTACACAAGCATTGCTTAGAAGAGAAGTGTAGTATTTTAAATTGAATTGAAATGTATTCAATTACACTAATAAAAAAAAGTGGTCTTTCACAAGGTCGATAATGTCAGTATCTACCGAGCTGGCTGGCAGAATTGGAATTATAAAGAAAACTTCTTCAGTTCTGGTTGGGCCGGTTATGGTTCGCCTTGGATAGTTTTATAGTCTATTTACACAAATGCATCCTTATAAAACCTACCCAATTGTAATCCATACCTAGTCCATCGACTTTACCCGCATCATTGTCCGCTGTGATTTCGTTCACTACGCATTATTTCGCACCCGCAACCCTCAGCAATATTCGCATTGTGTTTGTAACCGCCGCAGTATTTGTATTGTGTGATCCCGCAGTAGATGAATATCGTCTGTGTTTTTTTTTTATGTTGAACGCTTATTATTTACTTATGTGCTCAGTACATCGACAGCCAACGAAGAGAAATAAGGATCAGAGGTGAGTCTTTGGATCCCATCTTACTCTTCCTATTTTACCCCTGCATGTTTGAGTAAATCAATTTTAATTATTTAAATTGTAGTTGCGATAATTTATGAACCAGCGCACCCAAGTTCTTCTAAAAGTTACTGGAAGTTCTTGGATATATGGTTAAATTACGTGTACGATACAGAAAATTAGCATTTCCAACATTTAAAATGAGTAAATCTTGTGGTGTTTGCCAAACTGAGACGAGAGATGCTGTCTCCCTCTGTGTTTGTGAATGCCACGCGACACCAACAGATAAAGAAGGCAATATATCATCCAGACGTGATCAGGATAAGAAAACGGAATCTCGAGAAAGCACTGAGAACTATACAAACGCTGTTAACAGTTTTGCTGTTCACACTTAAGAGCACGCGATCATTAAGATTTTATCTGAGACGATAAAGACGCTTAATTTCAATAAATGAATTAAAATGACTTTATAAACACCACTATTTTAATATGTAAATATCAACATGTTTCTAAAGCAAAGCTTTCACATCAGGACACACAGAATACAAAAAATAATAATGTCAAGTATAGACAAATGATAAACATAGAATAAGAATAGACAAATTATAAACATAAACAAAAGTTATTGTAATTATAAATAATGTTCCCATAACCGTTTTAACACAAATAAAAATGATTTAGCCATTACAAGCCTTCCTCATACTAATAAAGTTGGTTGTTTACAGGTGAAATATAATAAAAAAACAGTAATTGTTGAATAAAACACTAGTATATATTGATTAACTTGGCGGGTTTGCGATAAGCCGACGTAGCTCAACGGTAGAGCATCTGACCGGCAATCAGAAGGTGCAGGTTCGAGTCCTGTCGGCGACATTTATCTTTGCTCGGAAAGGTTTTTTTTTTTTTTCAATTTGGATGAGTGTTTCAGGCTAATAATTATTGTTTATAAAAATAATAAACAAAAGTGATTAAATCAAAAATGTTGAACAACAAATAAAGAGTAACAAATTTATATTTGAAATTAAAAAAGAAATTATTTTTTAATTATATTAATATGAAAATAAATTCAAGAGATAGCTATTTAAAAAAAAAAATTAAGTTTATTATAATTATTTTTAATTGACTCTTAACATTTTTTCTAATTTCTAAAATTTCAAATTTGTCTATTTGTAAACTGGTTGTAGTTGTATGTATAATTGTTTATATGTTTAATTATTTTTTGTTTTTGGCTCGTAATGTTGTCTTTAAAAATGAAACCATTATTTACTACTTCGAGATACACATTTTTAATATGATTTATTATCTAGTTGTTTTCGTGTTTCTTTAATTTTCATATATGCTATTTCCAACACTAGAGTAATAAAAAAAAAATTAAAAAATCGTTTTTTTTTTATTTATTATATTTTATTTTTACTAGATTTTTTTTAATGAATTCTAGGAATGAATTAAATAAATAAATTTTCCGGACTGGATACACCAGTGTGAGCCGATTCATTACTGCAAATGAATCTGCCCATGTCTAGTGTGCAATGAACAAGGTCGTGAAAGAGGCGCTTAGGTAATTTGGACATAATGGCCAAAGTCTTTGAGACTAATTAAATCTCACAACAGTCACATGCTCAATTAGATTTCAAGTTCATGTTTCATTTAAATTCAGTGTCATCTACTTTCTATCGCAGTCGTAGGTCCAGAGAATAATCTATTTCACGTTCAAATACCAAGTTACTACTTTTTGTAAAGTTTATTGTAAATTTGTTTATATCATCACATTATTTCTCATCTACGCAAAACAATTACTGAAAAACAGCTGTGTTGCTTAATAACGTTCCCATAACCGTTTTAACACGAATAAAAATGATTTATGCCTGAGCTTTAATTAAGTTTAGGCGGGTATTTAATTACGTAATTAATTAACTGGATACCTTTTTCGTTTTTATTGCCGCAAAGCTTAAAATTCCCATCAAATTTAGCTCCTACTCAGCCTGAGAGCGAACCTTAAGTATGTTAAATAGTCTCTACACTGAGATAACGTCAAACCCCTACACGTGCAAACTTCCTTCGTTTACTTCGTCAGACTATTATGAACTTTTCCCGGAAGTTTTACACCAAATAAGGGCGCTATCTTTTGCTGATGTTCCTGAAATGTCATCAAAGAACAAGGGTGCGGTGTGCTTTACAAGATTATGAATTTAATTTGTTTTATTAATTCTATTAATGATGGTTCTGTTTTAATAGTGAACTTCTGGAAGGGGTGCAGAGAGAATATATTACGACGCAAATGTGAACGGAAAAAGTAGACGGAGACCCCCGACGAAGACACGGAATGATTAAGAGAATCAAATGATAATGTATGAGACGATGTGTGGATGTGAATTAAGCGAGAAGTATGTGCCATGATCGAGTTATTTGGCGGTCCGTCCTCTCCTTCTACCCCTGAGAAACCACTGGAATAACGGCGTGATGGATATTTTATGAATTTCTGGGTGGTTACAGAAAGGAAGTAACTTTCAGTATCGCTCTGGCGAGACACCACCTTTCAGTATCAAAATGATTCTTGAAATGGCTTGTGATGCTTTAAAAACCCTTGACAGATTCCCCTTCTTAATAAACGGATTGCAATCTTTACAGCACAGACGTCAGGTGGGAATCCTGTCCTTGTTCTACCGGTATTTCAGTGCAAGATTCTCTGAGGAACTAGCGTCATTGATCCCTTCGGCACCGGTGCACAGTCAAGAAACGCGCCAAACGCGCGCCCATCATGTGTACATGCTCGATAATTTTCACGTGAGAGCGGGTTGCTTCTACGACTCGTTCTTTTATTCAATACCTGGGCTGTAGAACAATCTGCCGGCCTCTGAGTTTCCTCCATCCTACTACAACATGGATCTCTTAAATACACATGTTCACTCTTTCCTATTCTCCGAAAGATCCCCCACACAGCATACCAAAGATGATGTAGGCCTTGAAAGAAATTATTACCCTCAGGGCCTCCTGTGTGAAATAACAATTTAAAAAAAATAATAATATATATGCGGCACGTTCCAAAGTGGTAGATACTTTCAGTATCGCCCTGGAGACAGACCACCATTCAGAAATGAAACGTTCCTTGAAATGACTTTAGCCTTGTTTGGTGACAGGTCTGTCGATAAGTGAAATACTTCATTTCTTCCTTTTCCCCATCTCCTTCTCCCCCCCCTATCGACGTCCTCACAACAAAACCCAATTGTTCCAGTCGGTTGGGAGCAGTTGGGACTCCTGTGCGGCACTCACACAAAAAATAAATAAAAAGTCGTAACTAGTAATCAGATCTGAATAGCCATATAAATTCCAACCCAACCTTCATCTTTCCCATGTTCTTCCACTTCTGACTCCGTTCAGCCTTGCAACATACCCCAATCAGTTATTTTCATAGCCTCATTGGCTCCTAGCAGTTGCTGAGTTGTTTCTTTTAGGTACAAACTTATTTATAAATGAACTACCAAATTTTTGTTACGTAATGAACCGTTTCGTTAACGGACCGTTATCCATCCATCTTTTACTTTGAATAATTTCAATAATTCTCCATTAGAGGAATCCATTCCACAGATTTAAATAAGGTGTTGTCTTTTTAAATAAAATATTGCACGATTTCAAATAAGCGATCGTCGCGCAACAACTGACAGCTATCAAACGACCGGTAATCTGACGAACGTTTATAAAACGGCGAAATCGGGCGGTAGACCAAGCATTATTTAGCGTTACGAACGGATGGTTATAAAACCGATCTTAAAGCTGCAATTATAATAACGTGTTATTAAATACGAGTACGTAAACTAAAAGATTTTTTATCCAACTCAACTAACTTCCCATTGAAATGTTTTTTGTCGCCAACATACAATCGAGTTCTTATGAAATGTTACATTTGACCTGAAATCTTGTACCGATGCAGAGCACAACAATACAAGGAAAAGCCAAACGTTCTCTGAAAGCTTTCAAAAAGCTCGGAAATGGAAAATGTTGGGATTTTTCTGGGACGGTAGGGTCACCACAATAAATTGAGATGTTGAATAGAGAACGAAAGTAAAGCTACTTTTTCACATCACGAAAAGGCATAAAGCAGAATATATTGTTTGATTTTTAAATTGCTACTTTTGTTTCTCTCGGTTATTTCATCACCCGTCTTTTGGGTTATTATTAAAAAATTAGGTAAAAAAAAACAACTTTTTTTTTCTCATTAGATTTCGCAATAACAATATTTGTGACTAGTGCCGTAACTTGTAGAAAGACGAAAATACACGAGCACACCCGTTAGCTTCGGCTGACCTCGAAATACTAAACGAGATGACGCAGAAACAAACTTGATGTATACGAATGTTTTGTGGGTTTTGAGTATAGCTTTTTTTGTACCTGAACGTACGGGATACGGCTTGTTGCGTTCGAGTGATAATTTTTCGGCCGTATCACGTACGTTTTTATGGGTAGGGTGGTTAAATATCTGTTTATTATCATTTCTTCGTTTTTAATAATTTCAACGTCAGTAGTTCCATTTTGTATGGAAACAGGTGTTTATTATTGTAAATGAAAATGCTAGTAGACGAAGATTGTTCGTATTCTTTAATATTATTCAAAACAATTACGATTTTAGTGAACAAAGAATATGTTATATAATACAATGCAACCTCAAACCGCAATAAAAACCAGATCCTCTACAAATAAAACTCTGAATATCCCGATAACACAAACCTCACACAGGCAATTTTTTTTTAAATATTTCTCAAAAAACTTTATAATTGCATTCACGCTACTCTGAAACAACTACTAAAAATAAACAATAAATATAATATCTACAATTGATCTCAAAAAATATGTCACACCCTGGATCAAAAAGCAAGGCATTCATGTTATTCAAAACATGATAAAACCAAACCAAAAATAACCCAATACATACAGTACTGTGCTTACTTGATAGTCCCCTCTCTCTTTTTCCGTGCAATATACTTAATATTATCAAACTTTTCCTACTGTAATCAAAACAATAACAAAAATGTGTTTCTCTTCAAATTCTAGCTAATTTATATAGCAAAACTAAAACATTAAAACAAAACTAATCAATACATATCCACGTGAACACCTCAGCACAGGTTATCCTAGTGAGGTGGTCACGACACATATAACACTCCATTCACAGTATCACCTCTTCAAACCTACCTTACACTCCACATTATATAACACCATACAAAGCACCTTTATTGTGCATAAAAATAAAAATAAATTATAAGTATAATATAATATATAGATATAAATAAATTAATTTTTTAATTATTAATTATTAATTTTAATTAATTTTATTGAAATTTAAAAAACTCATTGTAATATTTAATCATCGAAGAAAATAATATTAACATAACCTAAATGAAAGATGAAACCGGAAAAAACAACAGAAAATAAAAAGATTTCAGTCGCATCTGGGACACGAACCCAGGACTTCTGCCTTTCCGGGCCAACCGCTTTACCAACTTAGCTAATGAGACTAGTTCAATTTATGTTATCTTCATCGATATCATAAATTAGATTTGTCAATATTATTTTCCATTTTTAATCCCATATTATTAGTAGCTATCTTTATGATTATTACAAAGTTCTTCACGAACACAATTGCAAACTAGACAGTGTCTCGGATTTCCGGTTTCATGTTTCATTTAGGTTATATTAATATTATTTCCTTCAATGATTAAATAAATAAATATTTACGTATGTAATAATTCTTAAATTGAATACATTCTTTAGATAGAAAAATAATACATTTATTGCTGCGCAATTATACAATGCTCTACCAAATAAATAAAAGAAAAATAACATAATTTAATTTATTTAAACCTCAGTCAAAACATGACTGAGTGAACTGAGAGATAGCCAACTTAGAAACATTATAAATACATTGAATTTATTGAAGCTTATACACATAATCCAGAGTGAAATACTCTCAGTATCGCCCAGGTCAAACGCCACCATTCAGAATTGAAACGCTGCTTGAAATGGCTTTTAGCCGTATTTGGTGACCAGATCTGAATAGCCAGGTATTTCTCCACCTTCCTCTCCCCTCCCCAATACCTTCAGCCTCACAACATTCCCCAATTGGGGATTCTATAGTCTCACTGGCTCTAGACGGTTGGGAGCAGTTCTTTTGGGGTATTCATATTTTTAAAAAAAATGTAATATTCAGTCATTGAAAAAGATAATTTAAACAAATCTTAAATAAAACACGAAACCGAAAAAAACCACCGGATACAAAAAAGGCATCGGTCGCATCTGGGAATCGAACACGGGACGTCTGTCTTAACGGGACAACTGCTTATTGATTTCAACTGAAACCAGTCGGTAATGAATAAATATAAATAAAGTAAAGTGAGTTAAAACAAAAAGTTTCTTTAATTTAAATTAAAATAATACACACTGTAAATATTGGAAGATGTCAGAAGTTCGCAAGTAGAAAAACACTCTAAAAGAAGATTTTGACAGATGATTGATAGACCTCTCAAAAATATGTCTGGAGAACTTCTGAAGATAATTGAAAAATAAATAAAATGTGTGATCCAGTTTTAGCCAGAAATCGCCTGGTCACTAATTTTTAAACTCTTGAATCATTTATCTTCTTTATTTAAGAAATTAGAATTCAATCTTTCTGTTTCCTCTGCAAATATTTTTAAAATTCCAAATCGTAATAAATTCATAAACCAACGTAACAACTTACTTGTGTACTCAAATTCCGCTTGCCAATATAATGTCATCCCGCACAAAATATCTATTTTGATATTATTTTTTTAGCCGAAAGTCCGTTCGGGAAATCCCGAAGGCTGCAGAGTATTCTTAAGGCTTTCACAGCGTCATCCCCTCGTGACGTCAAAGCCGAAAAAGGTTACTGAAAATAAAAAGTACTGAAAGAAACACAAAGGTCTGAGAAATTTTATTCCGTCGTAGCTTTTAAAAATGTCAAATCTTTTTGTGCGGGTCGTATTTACAAGAGTGTCACGTCCGATTGTGATATTGGGGGCAATAGGCAATGAAAATTGGACTTTTACAATTTTCTAAGAATAGAAAAGATGGTGTCATCTTTTCAAGTTTGCAAGTCAAGGGTATCGTAATATTCGAGTAGCTATATGTCCAAATGATTAAAAATCTTCTGAAAACGTATTTTTCCAACACTTATAATTGAAGTATTGACTATTTGATGTGTACCCGGCCATGCTTGGGATTATTTGATTTTTTTTTGTAATAAAGTTATGAATTTGTTAATTTTAGATTTTCGTTTGGGTGCCATAATTGATTATAGAGCGATCGGCTATCGCTAAACAAAGAAACAAAAAAATATTCAATCATTGAAGAAGATAATATTAACACATCCCAAATGAACCACGAAACCGAAAAAACAACAGAAATTAAAAAGATTTCAGTCGCATCTGGGACTCGAACCCAGGACCTCTACCTATCTGGGTTTACCGCTTAATCAACTTAGCTAATGAGACCAGTTCAATTTACGCCATTTACACCGATATCATACTTCATGTTCAAGATTTGTTAATATTATCCTCCATTTTTATAAATCCCATATTATTGGCTGCTATCCTTATGATGAGTGCAAAGTTTCATCCAGAACTCAATTGTAATCTGGATAGAGTCTCGGATATACCTACCCGATTTTTATTTATATGAGACATCTATTGACTTATTTTACAAGTCTGGAAAGAAATATTCAATTTATTTTTTATAACTTATTGAAGTTTGTAAACCTCATTGTAATATTTAATCATTGAAGATCATTAGCTAAGTTGGTTAAGCCTTATTGGCAGCAATAAAAACAAACTGCGCTATTTTTAGCGATACTCGTCGAGCAATTTTTGAGAAAATTAAGGACAAATATTAATTTTTAGAAATGCAGATTTTATTCAACTGTAACAATAATTTCAGGACTGAGTCATTCAAAAACTCGTTTGTAGTTAGACTTATTCTCCAATTCCCCGTATTTGTGCGCAATAATAACCACAAAATGATTGCTCCTTATGAAAATCTTTTTTATTAGTAAAACTTGATTGTATGCGTTTCTAAACGGCGCGAAAATATCCACCACTTAACTACAAAAATGCGGGCAGCGTATTCAACTGAAAAAAATTAAAAGATTTTAATCGAGACAACTAAATTGCTACTTACCACTTAACCCACTGTCTGAAATTAACCAAACGACTAGTTCCAGGCACCGCCTCCAAACAAGCGTCACAAATGCGAGAAGATCACTGGACGAGCGGTTTCACCTTGCGTATTTGTATCAATACTTTTAAAATTGTTCATTGTAAGGTATTAAGCGCTAGTAAATAGAATTTTAAACATGGAAATTGATAGAAAATTATATTTGTGTTCGGGTAACTTTAGCTGCATTTTCGATGTACGGTGATTTATGGAACCGATTTATAGCACAATTAAATCACAGATTTTGCAACACTTAGTATCAAAAACCTATATTTATTCAACAAAAAAATTAAAACGAATGTAAAGAACATTATTTGTGATAATTACTATTTAATTAAATTTATTTTTAATTTTGTAAACACCATTTGCCTTAAGATCACGTCTATTAACTAGTAAATATATCATTTTTCGCTGTTTGATCTGAATTCTGCTAACAGTAAAGTTAATTATAATGAAAACGAGCCTAGCGAAAATCACCTGAACCGAGGCCAGGACACTGAATCAAGTTGGCCTACTATATATACGATCCTCTCAAACTCAATTCCACATTTAATAATGCTTAAAGGTGGAATAAATTAACGGTGTGACCCTAAAACAAAATCCCACTCTCCTCACCATTACCAGATTTAAAAATCAAATAAAAAGCTGGATACGTTACACAGGGAGATGTGAAACAGAAAACATATTAACACCAAATACAGACTGACACAGAAACCACTCAACTGAGGGTCTTTTGGAGGATGGGAAGGAGTGAGCCTGGGCCTTGAAGAGACGTATGTTGTAGAAAGGAACACAGAAGCCGGCAGATTATTCCACAGATGAGCTGTTGAACACAAGAATGTCGAAGAACAAATATCGACCATGCACAAATGTTGGGCGCGCGTTTGTTATGTTTCCTGACTGTGCACCGGTGCCGAAGGGATCAATGACGCTAGTTCCTCAGAGCATCCTTTGAAATACCGGTAGAACAAGGACGGCATGCCCACCTGACATCTGCGCTCCAAAGATTGGAATCCGTTTATTAAGAGACATCCT
>JAHDVE020010728.1:0-114710 GCA_022606495.2 Halesus radiatus
AATGTCTTAATATTTTTCAAGAAACATGAAGCTGGTGGAAAAGACGCAGTATTTTAGAGGTTTCGGTAGCGCGGATGCATTAATTCTGGATAGAGTAGAAGTCCTGAGTCCGAGTCTTGTATTTTTCTATTTTTCTATTAATTTTCTATTCATATCATGTATTGTTTCTATACGATGACCGATAAGTGGCTTAGTTGGCATCGCGTCTGGGTCCTACCCAGTCATCGTGAGTTTAATTCCTCGGCTTGCTAATTCCTCAACCACGACACAATCAATCCGCTTAGTGTGATGGTAGTTGGAAATTTTCAAATATTATCAGGTTATTCGTAACCGGGCAATGTTACACTTACTCTAAAAAATCTCTCTTTTTTAAATTTAACATTACGCGAATATAAGGATTTTCAAAATATGTGCATCTAACAATCAGAAACAGGATAATATGTAACGCGAGGTCCCATGTAATGTTGTTGTTTTTCAAGTGAAAATAAGAGATTTTAAAATCCCGCAGGAAGAAGCAGGCCATCCAAAGGGCTTAACTTATTCCCTGACAGTCATCCTTTGAACATCCCGCGCTGTCGGGACAATACTTCATTCGTTTGTGAAATTTCGCCAAGGAAAATTATTCCGCAATATTTCAAAGGGCTGGCCTTTATTTATGGCAGCACATGTGCCGCTGCTGGGTACAGATTCCAGGAGAGTGTATGGAGCTGGGAGAAGTTGAAGCTGTGTATTGTGCGCTGTGTATTATGTCGTGTACCACGCGTGACAAGTGCGCCGCTTTGATGAAACAGCTGGGAGCCTTTATGACCGATTGTGTGACTTAAAGGATTGCATCAATCATAATTATGGGAAATTATCTAACTGTACACAACTTTATACATGAAAAAAGGTATAAATAATAATAATAATGATTTGATTACTTTTGTGAAGAAATCACCTCTGCGGTGATTTACTGTTAATTTATTTAACCTATAACATAGATTTATAACTAATAACTTACAGCTAAGATTTATTACTAGTGGGTTATAACTAAGCTTTATAATTTTTGGCTTGAATTATATCAACTAACTACTAAGCTAGCAACTAAACACTGCGGCTTATAACAAGTGACGTATTTATGACTTATAGCTAGCGATATACAACTAAGACTTATGACTAGTGACTTAAAACTAATACATATTTATGAAAAAGTGGGTTGATTCAAAATACTGTTTACCCTTTCGACAATCGCAAACACGTGAAGCACGGCGACAGTAGTGACATTCTACATTTCCTGTAAAGTCTCAGGTTTTCCCTAATACCTGGGTGCGATGGTTCATAAATTCACAATTTAAATCATTATAATTGACTTTCTCAAATATGCAGGGGAAAAATAGGAAGGGTAAGATGGGATCCGAAGACTTATGCCTGATCTTTATTTTCTCCACAAACCTCTTCTTTGGGTGTCGTCACACTGAGCACATAAGTAAATAATAAGATCACGCAATACAAATGCCACGGCAGTTACAAACACAATACGAATATTGTGGCGGGTTGTGGGTGCGAACGAATGCGTAGTGAACGAAATCACAGCAGACAATGACGCGGGTAAAGTCGATGGACTATGGATGCATATTATTGTCCAAATCGACTATAAAGCTATCCAAGTTGAACCGTAACCGGCGCAACCAATAGCTTCATTCTCTTCATCTTGTTCGAGAAGATTAAATAATCTATTTTTTACGTATTTCTTTCATTTAAGTTATTACCTCTTGTCTTGTGCAAATTTTTACATATGCTTTTATAACCGCTACAAATAAATCATATCCTGTTTTCTTTGAAGAGTCGCTTCATTAATCATAGATTGTAAAACGCGATCTTAATCCTCAAATCTCTAGAATAATCATTGACTCTTTTAATGGTGACCCCGACGTGATGAAAGTATGACCTATAAGTAACATACATATTTACATTGACAAATACATGCTTTGATTTTTGCTCGTGCTTATCAGTGGACAAGAATATAAAAGTGGAAATAGTGTCAAAAAAATAAAAAACCTTGAAGTAAATAATCAAGGAGAAATAATAATTAATTGAAGTAATATGCAAATCTCTGGGACTGGGTAATCAAAACGATGTTTAAAAAGGTGAGTCTTCTGTTTTGCTCTAAACTCTGATGAACTGTGCCATGTTATTATGACACATTAGTATTAATGGAGAAATAACAAAACTAATCTAGTGAGCACAATTATGAGTAACAATTTTCTTGGCAGCAAATATCAATTGGGTACAAATATTGGGCACGTGTTTGTCCTATCTCTTGGCTGTGTATAAGTTTCGAAGGGTACAATGACGGTTTATCTATCGGGCACCTTCCATTTAAACACAGGTAGAACGAACGCTGATTTTTTGTCAGGTGTATCGAATGTATCTACAGGGTAGATTAATTTAAGCATATAAACATATTTCTTTATAACCAAATATAAATTATTGCACAACACGTACAATACCAAGCTGAGAGCCGGTATTGAAAGTGGAATACCAGAACATAATGTCCCGCTGCGCCGCGCGCACTATAAATAGCATATGCACAGTGGTGAATGCTCTCTTTTTCATTCCAACTATGGAACGAACAATACCTTCCCCCTTGTACACCTCGACCTGCCGCTACCAGACAAGGACAGTCTTCTACAGCCAGTGACCTCTAACGTCACCATCCGCTATCTTAGCGGCTGACCATATTGGCTGGTGTCATAAGTAAGGTGCGCTCGGAGCAATAACATCTCCATTAGGAAACTACCAAACTTTCTCTTGCCTTTCTCTTTTCGATTGGCAAATCACAATAGTCGTGCGTTCCAATGTGCCAGTACCTAAGTATTAAGACTATTTTTCTTGTGCGGCTCCTACACGTCCCGTACTTCAGGTTTCAAGAAGCTTCCAAGGGTCAAGATTTCCCTGATGATAGTCCGCTGTTAACATGAGAGAAGAAGAAAAATTTTAACGAGAATTTCAGTAATGGGGGTTCAAAGAAACCCGAGTAAATATGGCTTCCAAGAAAGTGAGCGTCTTGCGTAGAACTTACAGATTCTTCAACAGTAACCAACTATTAACCCTACGCAAATCTAAAGTACGTCCAACAGTTGAATTTGGAAGCTACCTCTAGAGGTAGCTTCCAAAGTTGATAAAGTTGCTTAATTCTATGCACGATTGACAGATTGCCATTTCTAATGTACAGAAGCAATGCAGGTATGCTCAGTCAATTCTACAGATATTTTATTGGAGCCTGCTCGAAGGAGCTAGCAGAATTGATCTCCTCATCTCTGTGTGAAACTCACAGGACACGAGAGGAATACCCGTTCAAAATTGATGTTGGCTTCATAAGAACGGGTCGTATCGCCGACTTGTTTTTTTTTTATTGTAAGTCGATTCGTATGTGGAACGAGTTGCCGGCATCTGCCTTTCCTCCTATATTTAATCCCGCATCAAGAAATCCCTTCTTACTGCCACCTCTTTGGCCTGCCTAACAACGTGGCCATACCGGCGATATCGTTCTTCTGTTTGTCGTATAAACAGGGCACTCTTGCAAGGTATCACATTAAAAAAAAAAGATTTTACAATGTCAATTATCTTCGTACAAAGTAATATCTGCAAGCTCTGTACACACTGTATAGTACACTCAGCTTCTGAGAGACTTAACTTCGGCCTCGATGAAGCTTCTGTGCTTGAGCTGGTCGCTTAAGGTTACATAGAGTATGACAATGGATAGCTTATTGGGAAGATTGCTTTCATTGAAGAAGACTAGAGATAAGCAGTTACCTTCACGACACGTTTCTGCATGTTTTGTAATTTTCGAGGTTATGTTTCAATGGAGATTGAAATGAACAGATAGACAGATCGACGGAAACAACAATGTGATTTAAATACAAAATACCAACATTTTATCCAAGTAAGATAGTACATGATATTCTAATGTAATTCATTAGTTTAGCGGTCAGCACCCAAAAATAGATACTTTGCAGGATGCTTGGGTAAGAATTACTATGAATTATTTATCTGTAATTTATATATGCCTAATTAGGAAAACTTTTAAGGTTTTAAAAAGCAATAATCCTCCATCTGTAATCTTTTTAATTGTATACGAAATACTTATGTACTGGAATTTTAAATAAAACTCCAAAGATTTCTTTCTCTGGGTTTCAAACTGCACCTATAATCAGACATTTTGAGATGTATCTCATACAACTAAAAGATTACAGTATTTTGCCTTACAAAACTTTATTCATTTTCCTATGTATTGTTAAATCATTAATGGAATTTCTTTGCAACCTGCATAGTGATGTTTAGTGTCATTTTTGTGTGCCGGCCTTTAACCCTATTTCTCAGTATTCATCATATTTATTCAACAGCTATTTTACATGAAACTCACTTCAGGGCTTTAATTATCCTATTTTTACAAGAAGTTCCTGAAACTTTTTTTACAGAAAAAGGCCGGAGCAGCCTCTGAAATTTATAAGTTTTGATAAAAGTTTCCAGGTAAGCTGCGGGACTTTCCGTTAAAATTCTTGAAACTTTAATTTTGTCATCTCAAGATAAGTTAAGTATTGCTTTGAACTTTGAACTTTGCATTTTAAATATGCAAATTCTTACAGCATTCCATAACTTGGGAAAAACTTGCATATATGTGTGTAATCTAAATAATAATTTTACATATTGTTGAACAATTTTATTAACGGGGGACTGAATGCGGTATTCTCTAATAAAAGGGTATCGAAAAAATGTGGAAATAAGATCTCTGAGGCAATATGTGTGATAAAACCATGTATGATCGAATCACGAAAAATGTGGAAATCTGAAAAGGAACGATTAGATGGTTTGGACCCTGCATAGTGGATGAATGGAGAAAGAGTGTAAAGAGAAGATTTGACGCGAAAGTGAATATTTGAAGAAGTTTGAAACATCGGAAGAAACATATGACGGTCCAATTAATCAGGAAATAAGGAGGGGAAGGAGATAGAGAGAGAAAGGTGGGGATGTATTTGGGTTTTCAGATCTGGTCACCAAACAGGGCTAAAAGCCATTTGAAGCAACGTTTCAATTCTGAATGGTGGTCTTACACCACGGCAATACTGAGAGTATCTTCCACTCTGGAACGTGCGCAGATATACTCATATTAATTTTAAATGAATTAATTGTGGAACAGCAGAAATTAATTAAATAAAATTTACTCCCGGCAAGCCGGGATTAAATTAAATGGGATTTGAACCCGCGACCTTCGGATACGTAGTCGAGAGCCTTACCCCTCGAGCATGGAGGTCGTCAAATTAAAAAAAAAAGTCAAACTAAAAAAATATATTAATAAAGTGGAGAATATTTTTTATAATTCATTTAAAAATAAAAATTACTTGCGATTTGAACTCATGATCTCCGGATTCGTAGTCGAGCTTTGCACCTCGATCACGGGATCGTCATGTTTAAGACGATGTAGGAATATGAATGAAGCAAGGAGTTTGTGCCAAGATAGAGTTGTGCGGCGGGATATGTTCTCTGCCTACCACTGCAGTGAAACAGTGTGATTGTAGTTATGTAATTATGACAACTCAGAAAGGAGCATAATAAATTCCAATAGACAGCGGATTAAAACGTAACTGAACCATAAGCATTATTTATGGTGGGAACATGTATGTTTGCAGAGCCATTACTTAGTTGCGTCTTGTACTAGAAATGCAAACAATGATAATATTCCCATGAATTATTACGAAACCATCAATAATTAAACTAAGATGGGGTTCGTGAAATAACTTGTAATTTATATTTCGACATTAAAGCACTCAGTATTATGGTAGTACCGTGTACAGAACGCGACTACTTGAAGAGACTGACCAGAAACACAATATTGTAAGTCATTGAAACAATAATAATTTATTTATTTCAATGTTGTTAAAATACGTGCTTTACGTTAAAATCTTTTGTGTGTTACTTTAATAAAGATAAATGAATTATTTCTGTAGCGCCGTTTTCGTGAGAAAATAACCTCAAGGGCGCTTTACAACATAGTTTATCTCACTTATACCTTATCACTTAGACTTATATCTAATAATTTACATTTAAGATTTATTACTAATGGCTTACAGATAATATTTATAACTAGAAACAACATAATTAAGACTTATAATTAGTGACTTACATCTAAGACTTATATAGCATGCGACTTACAACTAAGACCTGTAACTAGTGACTTAAAACTAATGACAGAGGCTTACTGTAACACATTTACATTTTAAAATAAGTTATGTACAAAATATTGCTATTTACAAAATCAGAAGATAATCTGATACATCACAGCTGCATTTGTATGCCTCTGATTAGTTTGAGGAAAATGTAAATACATATATCATATTCTACATGTTAATGGTGATTCTAATGCTAGACAGGCCAAAAGAAAAAAAAAAGTTTTAACCTATAATAATACTACGTATTTGTTTTATTGTTAGTTTTATGATACGAAAATGCAAAAATGTATTTAATGGGTTATCTGGATTTAAATAAAAGTATAGATATCTTAAATAAATGAAATAATCGTCAATCATTACCCTCATTAAGGGGGACGGCTGCGCGGCCTGTTTCATACAAAATATAATTTTGGATTAGAGGCCAAAATACTCACCTAAACCTAATGATCTTTTTTTTCATCAAAAAGTATAGTAAATATCTAGCACGGATTATAAGATATCTGTGTATATTAATAAATTGGTAAATACAAGTAATTTTTTTAATTCATTTATTAATAATGACGCCACAAAGTGAACACCAATCTTTTCAAGAAATTATTTAATATCATACGTTTATGATTTGAAAACTTACCTTTGGATAAGCAAATTTTAATGTACGTTTTACACGAAAACGCAAATATTGAATATTTGCACGAATCGATAACACTCGGTATTACACAAAATCGAACGTAACTCCTATGATTTTTGGGTATTTTTCTCCAAAAATTGAGATAAAATCACGGAAAATAATTTATAATTACACGTCACAGCACGTACCTGATAAGTACGTGCATGGTGTACTGAGAAAATCAATACCAGCTTATTAAAAATAATTTCAAATAGAAATAATAACAAGAAACCGTATTTTAACACTTACAAGTATTACAGCAGGTTTTTAAATATATTTACCGAGTCATCCATTACAATAAAAACTTCAACTTTCGAAACGTGCTCTACTCTTTCTACTTCCAAAACGTTCCCCATCAATTAAGCACCTACTCACGTTATTTAAGTTGTCATTCACTTATAAATAAAACAGTTTAAAATATGTCTTATGTCAGATGATTCTACCAGCACATGCAAAGAAGAGCTAATATTTTAGTTTAGTCGAGTCCCACCTAAATTATCTAATGTAAATGTGGGCAAACACACACATTATACACTTAAACAATTGTTTTTATGAGATACCACACAACAGTTGCAGTTGCTCCCAACTGTCTGGAGCTAGTGAGACTATGGCATCATTATATCCCTCAAATGAAAATATGAAACAGAAAAGACAAAAAAAAAGTATCGGTCGCATCTGGGACTCGAACCCAGGACTGCTCTGTCTTTCTGGGACCTGCGCTCTAACTAATTGAGCTAAAGCCACCCCATTATTCTCGGTCATTTTTATCGATATCATACTTCATTTTAAGAGCTGTTACTATCATCTTCAATTAATTCTCACATATTTTTGGCTGCTATCTTTCCATATTGACTGCAAGATTCTACCAAAATATATTTTCAATCAAGCAGTGTTTCGGATATACATATCCTCAATGATAAATAAAAAATATGTACATAGATAAAATAAGTAATAAAATCAGAAGTCGGAATAAGAGAAGAGAATGTATGAGACGTTGTCTGGGTGTGATTGAAGCAAGAAGTGTATGCCAAAATAGAGTTGTTTGGCGGTCCATCCTCTGTGCCTACCCCTGCGGATAAACGGCTTTATGGTTAGTTAGTTATTTAGTTACGAATTAAAAAAGAAAAAAATAATATTAATGACATAAGTTAAATAATATAATATTTTATAATTATTTTTTATATTTTTAATTAATTACTTACCTACTTTTTATTGTAATTTTCTTTTGTTTTTGTTTCTAATTTGTCTATTCTTACGTTATTATTTTTCTATCTTTATTATTTGTCTATCCTTATCATTATTTCTCAGTATACCTATATCCTGGTGAGTTTCCGAAACATGTTGATATTTATATGTTAGTAGTGATTGAAACAAAACATTTCGTATTCATTCTATTAAAAAAGGCAAAACAAATTGATTTCGTAAAAGTATAAATATATATATATATATTTTAACATAGTAAATTTAAAAATGTATGTTTATGTATCAAATATCCATAAGCCGATGCATCAAAAACCCCCGGCGAGCTCTGACGTCATCATGAAGAAGAACATACATTTTTTCGATATGTTTCTTGGTTAAGGCAAATATTTTTTTTTATATCAATGTCATTTTAATTTTCAGTTATGCATCTACAAAATATCTATTACCGACAAATATTAATTATTATTTATTTTTTATTATTATTTTTTATATGAATACCCCACAGGAGTCCCAACTGCTCCCAACCGTCTGGATCCTGTGAGACTATGGCATCCCTAATTGGGGAATATTGTGTGGCTGAAGGCATTGGGGAAGTGAAGGAGAAAGGGAAAAGGAAGATGGGGAAATACCCGGCTATTCAGATCTGATCACCAAACACGGCTAAAAGCCATTTCAAGCAACGTTTCAATTCTGAATGGTGGTCTTACACCAGGGCAATACTGAAAGTATTTTCCACTCTGGAACGTGCGCAAATATCCTCATATTAATTTTAAATGAATTAATTGTGGAACACCACAAATTAATTAAATATAATTTACCTGAGCAAGCCGGGATTTGAACCGGCGACCTTCGGATTCGTAGTCGAGAGCCTTACCCCGCGACCATGGAAGTCGTCAAATTAAAAAAAAAAGTCAAATTAAAAAATATATTTTATTTGATTTACGTTAAATTTCTAAAAAAATATTAAACACAAGAACAATAAATAATTAATTAACCAACGAATATCGCTAAACGTCGTTATAAGGTTTGCTCTATATTAATTTACATACACACATATGAATTAAAAAATATATATTATGCATTCCGAAGAAATTTCAAAATTATATCTGTTTCCTAATTATTTTTGTTGTTAAGTCTTACCTAAATGTTTTCTGGATTTATTTCTCGGGTCGCTGTCATTATTCCTTCGAGAAAATATTTTCCTACAAGCTGTTTGCTTTCCATTTCCTTTCGTTTATTCACGTTTGTTGACATATTATTATTAATGAAGGGCGAAATAACATTCAACGAATTGTTCGACACTCCACGTCCCACTGTTCGAGGAATTAATAAATCAAATTAGTACTATAATTCTTAACGGTACATACAAGAATTTATTTCAATTAACTCTGTAAAAAAATACACACCCTTTATATAGTGCCATCACAGTAATTTTATTTTATTTCTTGTTGTCTAAATAATTTGTTTTCTTCCAGTTAAATGGACATCCCATGAAAAAACATAATTTTGCTGTTCGTGTCCATTTGTAAAAACAAAACTTCAACTGAAAGTTAGTGCATGAATAAACTATTAATCAATGTTTGAGAAAAGCAAATAGACTGTAAAGTCAATCAATGTAATTAATTTGGCAGTGTGATAATGATAAGCGAAGCAGCAGTCCACAATAGAGTGCGGATACCAACACTGATGTATGGTAGTGAGGCATGCAGAATAAGTATAAACGTAGACTGAATGCTGTTAAAATGAGGTCTCTGTGTGGTAAAACCATGTATGATCGTGTGAAAATTGTTGAGATTCGTAAAGAATTCAAGGCTGATGAAAGCGTGATGAGTAATATTACGAAAGGTACCCTTAGATGGTTTTGGCATGTAGATCAAATGAACGAAGAAAGGAGTGCGAGAATAATACATGACCCGAATTTTTTTATTTTTTTTTATTTAATATGATAATTTTTTTTACAGAGAGTATATAAAAATAAGACATGATTCATATAGTGCAACAAAAAATATAATATAGCTATTCCTCACCATAAAGAAACAAGGTTCTTGTGTTTGGTGAGTGATTATCGCTAAATTAATCAAATCATAACTTGAAATATTGTTGTACAATAGCAGGAAAATATGAAATTTGTCGTGTAAATTTTGTAATTTATCACTAGTAGTATTAAAGAAAATGAAAATAAAGTAGAAGAAAAGAAGAGAAGATAATAATAAAAGACAAAAAAATCTAATAATAATAAAAAAAATAATAAAATTTAAAAAAATTGTTACAGTAGTTTGAGGTAATTTTTTAATCTATGTTGAAATTCATCGATATTTTTTATAATTTTAAGATCAGATGGCAGATTGTTAAAAAAGTTATTCCTAGATATAGGTATGTGTTTTGCGTATGCTTAGTATTGAATGGCGGGATTTTAATGTTTTGCTGATACCTTGCGGATATATTAAATTGTAATTTATTTAACGTTTTTTCTTTAAAGATTTGAATAATTGCATATTTTTTATAAATTTTATCATGTAGAAATAAATTTTATTATATTATATTTAAATTTTATTTTATCATATTTTAAATTTTATTTTTTTATGTAGGTATATTGAATATTATAAAAAAGCTTTTCAGTGGAAAATGATGATGGTTTTTTTTAAATTACCTTTGTTATCAATCTTTGAATTATTTTAAGTGGACTTAAAATATTATCATATGTTCCCCCCCAGCCAATAATTCCATATTGTAAAATAGACTGAACAATTGCATAGTACATTTTTTTTAGGTTTTCTAGTCTAAGAATATTTCTTAGTCTTATAAATATATATATGTTAATGTAAGAAGAAGCCGCCCGAGGAATACATGATACATGGGACAGTGAAGTGAATCAAATACTCGTGTCAGGTTATGTCAGAAATCGGAATAACAGAAGAGAATGTATGAGACCACATATGAATGTGAATGAAGCAAGAAATGTATGCTGAGATCGAGTTGTTTGGCAGTACGTCCTCTCTGTTTACCCAAGTGGGGGCACCTATACCAAAAACTATGTAAGCGTCCACTTTCTTTTTCAGATAGGTTAACTTTTTTTTCCTTATGGGTTAGTTAGTGAGTTAGTTAATAATTATAACAAGCCTTTCCAGGATGTGGGGAGGTTGGTTTAATCCCGCACGTCCCATTATACATGCATCTTAAAATTTAAAAAAAAGTGCTACGTTGTTTTGTTTTATGGTAATATCATTTTTAAAGGCAACTTTTACAACTATTGCTTAAAATTGGAGACTTTAAAATATGTACCTGATGTAAACCTATTGTTGCCCGTGTATAACTAAGGGCGGAGTTTTTCGGGAAGCTTCAACGTTTCATCAAAAATTTCAAAGATAATATTCAATTTCTGAGAAAGTTCTATTTACATACTCTTATTATTTCATTAGGTTTAGTTGTTGCACAGTATTTTAATAATAACATAACTTTAATAGAACTTTCACAGAAATTTAATATTAACTTTGAAATTTTGATGAATCCTTCAAATTTCTCGAAACAACCCGCACTTAATATGAATAATAATCGGACGAATTTATTTGTGATATTCTGTATATAAAATGTTAATAATTATAAAAAAATTAACATATCGTAATATTTAACAATAGTGGGACGAGTTTGTGTATGATACAACACAACTCTGTAAGAATTAGTAAAATCGAACAAAAAATTGTTAATGCATACGTTTGTCAGCGTCCCCTGATAACTTGCAGTGGTGGTGGATTTAAGTGGTGGAATAATGAGCAAAAAGAGTACAGAGTTTCGCTCACCGTGCCACGATGCACAGCCGTCAGTAGTAGTCGTCGGTGTGCCGGTTGCAATAATAATAATAATAATAAATGTTTATTCCGGTATGTTGGGAGGTTAGTGCAGTCCCACATATTCCATATAAAATGAACTTATCATGCGTTTTATGTGTTGCCGATGTTTTGTCCTCTTTTTCAGTACGAGAAAACACAATATTTTAATTATATAAATGTGCGCATTATGTACTATTAATAAAATGATTCACGAAGCTAATAAACATTAACTATTGTTTTTCATCCAACTTAAAGATTAGAAAATCATAAATGTGTACCCACTTGAGTGTACAGCACTTGACTTCGGGGGATTCCCAGCACCGTAATGGAAGGGTTAAGTACAAATTACTAGATCGGTATTATTAAAACTGTCTTCATGACATTTAAACCAATTGCTAAACAAGATATTAACGCAATAAAAAAAATCATTATTTTTATACTGTTATGAGGCGTGCAGTTTACACTCACGCTGTGCGAGCTGGTTTTTACGAATAAATACGAAAAATTACGCATAAAGTATTTTAATAGGGATTTGTTGTTTTTTTTATTATTTATGTGCCTATTCACATTAAAACTTATTGCTGGTATAAAAAATAACAATAAAACTATTCATCATCACAATATTAATGGATCACTTCATTAAATCATCGTTTGACGACTTATCCATCAAATCGTCTGAAGATCAAGATAAAGATAATTTATATCCAGTAGGACAGTGATTTCATTTCAATCGAATTCTAAATTTTATTACTGAATATCACATCCGTCTTCCCACACTTCTTCGAAGAACGCATTATTTCGGTATCATCGATTGCTGGCAAATGGGCCTTTGAAGTGAAAAATGGCAATTTCGAGGCGTTCATAAAAAAATCGGCTAATTTATCATTAATTTCCAACATTGAACTATCAAATTATTAACGTACCTGCGTAAATGTGCGTTTACACTGGTGTTGGGTGACATTTACGTCATAAACGGTGTTTTTTTTACATTTAACGGTAAAAATATTCCTTTATGACTATAAATTATATGGTCCCAACCTTTTATGGTACCTAATTTTTTTTTATTTCAGAGGGGTAAATAAAATTATAAAAATAATTTATCTCAGTGTGGCCTATCCAGAGTTTTATAATGGCCTCGAACGTCGGAATAGCTGTCATAATAATAATAAAAAAAAAACTAAAATGCTCTGCTGAACTTAATAATAACATTATTAAATTTGATTTACGTTGAATTTAAAAAATAAATAATTGAAATTCTACGAATTAAACACGAAACAATTAACTAACCTAAGACGATGTTTTTATTATGAATTTAAAGAAATGGTTATTGCTGAAGTTAAATTTAAAAATAAAATATTTAAGAAAACTCAAATACCGACCGTAATTAATACTTTGAAATAATAATAATAATAAACTGGAGAATTCTAATGCATTATAACTATTTCTCACAAAATAACATGAGTTGCGCACTTGAAGTGAAACAATACAAAACTGCGCTATATAAATGCTTTGTTATTATTATTATTAGCAGAAAAATAAATAAACGTTTACAAATATTTTTAAGACAAATTATATAAAGATTGTGATGCGCAGAAAAATGAGAAGTGAACAGTGTCTAAGTGAAGTAACAGCAGATAAACAACTTTTACAAATATATATATTTTTTTAAATTAATAAAAAAAAATTCATTTTAAAATTATATTTTTTTTACATGAATACCCCACAAGAGTCCCAACTCCTCCCTACCGTCTGGAGCCAGTGAGACTATAGCATCCCCAATTAGGGTATGTTGTGTGGCTGAAGGTATTTAGGAGATGAAGGAGAAGGGGAAGAGGAAGGTGAGGAAATACCTGACTATTCAGATCTGCTCACCAAACACGGCTATAAGCAATTTCAAGCAACTTTTCAATTCTGAATGGTGGTCTTTCTCCAGGGCGACACTGAGAGTATCTTCCACTCTGAAACGTGCGCAAATATACTACATATTATTTCTAATTAATTAATTGGAACACCACTAATTAATTAAATAAAATTTACTTCGGATTCGTAGTCGAGAACCATACCATTCAGCCATGTTACACAGAGATATGCTAAAAGTACACTATGTTTAAGGAAACAGTTTGCAGTTTGCTACTAAAAACTACAAAAAGTACTAACAGACATCGTTATGACTGTCATAATTAAAAGTTTAATTAAAAAAAATTGTAATAAATCGTTGATATACGGAGCAACGAAGATCTTTGGTGAATTATAAGAAGAAATTGAATTAAAAGAATATGTTCTTTCCCACTGTAGTGTAGGGCGATGGGTCGAGAGTTCAGCTGGAGAAATCGAAGGATCTTCTTCAACCGGCCTCTCCCGATTCGGCCCACCAAGCAGTTGATGGACAGTTGCATCCGCCCCCAAGACCTACACAAACCGCACCCCATGAACCTAGGTACCCTTGCTAAGTCACCAAACGTAGCGAGCCACTTGGAGTGACTTATGGCAGAGGTGCTGGTTTTCTTATGAATGGTTCCCGGGGTGGTGGTACTCAAACCCGCCTCCCAAATTGAAGTGTTTCTAAATTTAAAACAAATTTCAATGCACTGAAAAAATCACCAGTCGTCATTGTTCACAATATCGCGGAGCAAGTGTTTACAGCTTTCAAAACCATTTTCCAAAAATTTAAAATAAACTAATTTTGTCTATACTTGAAATTACTTTTTAGTATTCATATATTCCCGATGATGACAGCATTGCTGTCGAAACATGTAGATGTATATGTACATTAATAAAGTGGTTTAAAAAAGTATATTTTTCAATTAATTAATTTAAATCAAACGTTCGTCTGTTTTTCCGACGAATAGGCACGCGGTTCCAAAAGAGCCTCGGTGTGTTGACGGATATCGCTTGGTTGATTCGGAGTCACATTCGCACCTCACTATTTTGATGGATGCGGCTGAACCCTGCTGACGCGACCTCCTCCCAGTACAAACGTATCCCGAGGCGTTTCTAGTGAAATATTTTACTCCATTTGTTATCGCCTAAATCTTCTGACAACCTGTCAATTATTTTTCCGAATGTCAACCGGTCTTTCCAGAATTACGCCTTGGATTTTTTCCATCTCTCCCGGAATGTATGGGAAGATAGGAGGTGCCGCGAAGATATAAAACGTAAAAATAAATTGATTGTCGTCTGTTTGAAAACGTGTTACTTTTTAAATTGGCAATTTAAGGGCGATGTTACTCGCTGATTGGATTTCATGAACGGTTTGTACTTATTTCTCCGGCGGACAGTGAGATTTTCCTGAAACTCATTACGGCAGCAAGCAAGGCGAATTTTTTAAATGTGAATACTGCACTACAGTCTCAGCTGCCCCTGCTAACAGGAACGAGTGAGGCTATGGTATCTCCAACTGGTATATGTTATGAGACTGAAGGAATGGAAAGGGAGACGATATGAAGTACAGCATAGATTCCCAGGGGAAGCGATATATTATTAGAGGCGTTGAAGAGATCTAAGGAGGCGGTGGTAGCCTCAAAAGTAAATGGGGGCGGTGTAGGACTACAAGGGGGCGGTGAAGACCTAAAATGGGGGACGAGAACAAGAAAAATATATTTATCATTTTTTTTCTTATGAATAGAATTCAATTTTGTCTTGGGTACATCTTTGAAAGAATCATGCATCAAAATGAACTGTCCAATTATTGTTTAGATTTACAGATTTTTTTATTTATTTAATATGATAAATTTTTTTACAGTAAGTACATAAATAAAACATGATTCATATAGTGTAACAAAAAACATAATATAGCTGTTCCTCACCAAAAAGAAACAAGGTTCTTGTGTTTGGTGAGGGATTATCGCTTAAATAATTAGATCATAACTTAAAACATTGTTGTATAATAGCAGGAAAATGTGAATTAGTCGTGTAAATTTAGTAATTTATCAATAGCAATAGTATTAAAGAAAAGAAAAGAAAAGAAACTCAAGGTTTGTGTAAAAAATAAAAAGACAAAAAATCTAATAATAAATAAAAATTGAAAAACTTAAGACAAGATTTTTGTGCATACCGCAAAGGGTAACAATTATTTTTATAAACAATAATTATTAGCCTGAAACACTCATCCAAATTGAAATAAATGATAAATATGCACAAAAATCTTGTCTTAAGTTTTTAAGAACTTTAGTTTATCAATTAATAAATATTTGACTAGTCAAAGCAATTTTCACCAATAAAATGTAGACATAATTTGTCTCGACGCCATCTATTTGAGGGATTTAGCCGTTACAAGCCTTTCTCATACTAATAAAGTTGGTTGTTTACAGGTGAAAATATAATAAAAACAGTAATTATTGAATGAAACACTAGTATATATTGATTAACTTGGCGGGTTTGCGATAAGCCGACGTAGCTCAACAGTAGAGCATCTGACCGGACATCAGAAGGGTGCAGGTTCGAGTCCTGTCGGCGACATTTATCTTTGCACGGAAAAGTATTTTTTCAATTTGGATGAGTGTTTCAGACTAATAATTATTGTTTATAAAAAAAAAAAAAAAAAAGACTATTACAGTAGTTTGAGGTAATTTTTTAAAATTTATGTTGGAATTCATGGATATTTTCTATAATTTTAGGTGGTATAATAGTTTTTTGTTCTTTCGTATTTTAACACCTTCCAGATGTCTCGGGACCTGTTGTCAGGTGAACAATAATGTACTACATAATAAATGATACACAAATATTAATACATCATGGAGAACAGGAGCGACGACAAGATCTTGTTGGGGTGTAGAGTCGATCGAGGACATGAGAGTTATTATCTCTCAGTCACGGTGTATATATTTATATTTCATATAAGAGTATATATATTAAGATTTAGGCTCAAGTACCAGGCTCTTCTGACGACGTAAGCCATTTCAAGCAACGTTTGATTTCTGAATGTTGGTATTTCACCAGAGCGATACTGACAGTATCTACCACTCCTGTGTATCCTTTATATTAATGTATAGTTTTTCAATGTGAAATAACTCAATTTAAAACAAGTATTCTACGTGACGCGTAGATTAGAACCCGCGACCTTCGGATTCATAGTTAATAAAGTATTAATAAATTGGTGATTACAAATTAATTTTTAATTCATTTATTAATAATGACACCACAAAGTGAATACTAATATTTTAAAGAAATTATTAAAAAAAAACATTTTAAATATTGAAAGGACTCGCTTTATAAATAAATAAAAACAAACAATAATAAGCGAAAGCCGTTCACCATTCCCCATACAAGTGAGTTGATACTACATTTGGGTCATCGACATTTTTCATATGTCTATACATAGAACGAGGATGAGGAAGTAAGTTGGGCACCGGGAAAATGTATATAAATTATTAATAGACAGAACAGGCGCCATATTTCCCTGATAAATGGCCGTCGACAAATTTATACGCGGCTTCGTGTACAAATGAAATATGACTTGGCGCATTTAGCGCCCTCCTCCGCCATAAGAATGTTCGTAATGGATAAATTAATAGAACCCCATTATACTTTTGATCGACCTGTATAAAATAATAATCACTTCATAAAAGTGGTGAGAAAACAGACATTCTATTGGCCAATGAATTTTAAATAACTTTTTATAAAATTGAAAAGAATAACGTTGTTTACACCACTTTTTTGAAGATATAAATATCAACACGTTTCGAAAGCGAAGCTTTCCTCATCGGGATAATAGTATACTTTTAAATGTTAAGCCTTTAACGTTTTCTATGGTAATATATAGTAATAAAGTCAAAAAGGAGAATGAAATTCGTTCTGTTATGTCGCGCGATTAAAGTTGACCCGAACAACGCACGCTTATTATTATGTGTATAGGTGCATTTTTAGAACTGCGTACATTTTGAACCATTTACTGGTTAACCAACACCTCTGCCATAGGTCACCCCAAGTATAGACGTTTGGTGACATAGCAGGGGTGCCCGGGTTCATGGGATTATGTTTTTCCTTGTCTTGGCGGCGGATGCATCTACCCACAAACTAAGTGGCGGGCTAGACACCGGTATCCAGATTCCTACCCACCCCTCATATCTATTTTCTTCGGAGAATTTCCTTCCTTTCCTGATATTATTTTCCCCAAGGTTTCCTGTGTGCAGTTAATGTAAAAAAAAAATTGTATACACTTCCAATAGAAACGTCCATGAACAGAAAGTTGTACGTCTCCCGTTAATTGATTTTTTGTGAAAGTTTTAGATAGTGTTTACATTATATATTTAAAAAAATCATTCAGGAGAACTTTTTTATAAGTCAAATAACAAGTTTGAAACTTGCTGTATGCAAGCAATGCACATGTATGAATACTCTATTCGTGTCAACTCTCACTGCGATACTCACAAGAGAATTGTCGAAAATGCGACGCAATATTAAAATTACAAATATTTCGAAGATCGTTTGTATTGTGATGACCTCCGATTGAAAATAATAAAAAAAACAACGTCTTCCACACAAGCACTTTGTTTATTTTTTTATTATATAGAACTATCTTCACAATCGAAACGAGAAGAATGAGAACAGCCAGGAAGCCGGATTGTTCTCCATAAGTTATTCTTAAAATCTGCCGGTCGGCAAGACCGGTATACCATATTTATCTCTTAGGAACATCTTAGTGACATCTATCGGAACTCTTCGAAACTACTATTAAAGTTACTCATAAACCCATCTGTGCTTTATTGCTCAAACTATTAAGTACAGTATGTATACGGATGGAATGTTTACATTAGTGAAATGGAATTTTTTTAAAGATTATTACGAAAAAGTAAGAATACTAATTGCGTTTTAAGATATACATAATTTTACGGTTATTGACTCTGTTCACCATTTCCAAGCATTTTTTTCGTTGATTGGTAAGAGTGCCCGCCCACCTTTATAGATAATAAAATTACATCAAATTAAAAGCTTTCATGATTAAATTAACATAAACGAGTTGATAATAATAATGATAATAATTGGATGATTTGTATAGCACCCTTTTTTGGGAAAATCACTTCAAGGGCGCTGAATGAATATTTCCATTTTTGAAGTAAATATTTATATTGATACTATGATACAATAATATTGTGTTTATCATGAATACACATCACTCGTTTAAATACAGTAATACGTAAACCAATATTTTATATTTTGCAAACGTATTTGTTAAAAATGCGCTGGAAAAAAAGTCTTAGCTTGAATTTTGCCAATGCCGCAAAAGTAAATTCGTTTCGTACATTTGACGGTTCTCCTCCGTGAAAAACAAATCAAAACGTAGCTTACAATAAGTAAAATAAAAATTATTTTACAATAATTAAACAATTTTTTTAAAGCAGACTTAAAACATGTTTCAGACTTTAGAAAATGGTTTAATAAATCGTTGTCATTCAATATTTGGATATTAACTAATTCGCAAACCGAATGACATTTGGTATTTTTTCACTCTGTTGATACAATTTATAACTAGTCCTTTGTTGAGCGGAGCTTAATCCAGTTGAAGCGATCTCTTAACTTGATCGTAAATTTTATCGTTAATTGATCGAGAGCAATGTTGAGGCATTAGCCATCAGCACGATAAGGAACAACGGTCGTAAATAACTTAACGGAAAAGGATATGGGACTGCAGCCAATAGTGCAACGCCTTGAATACTTTCATTCGTCGAGAGATATCTCCATTTCTAAGTTATGATATTTACAAAATAAAATAAACGACGATGAATAATCGGTTACCGCAAGTTTAAAAAAAAATTATATGAAACCACACATGAGTCCCCGCTGCTCCCAACCGTCTGGAGCCAGCGAGACTATGACATCCATAATTAGGGTATGCTGTGAGGCTTAAGATATTAAATAGAGGTAGGAGATAGGGAAGAGGTAGGTGGGGAAGTACCTGGTTATTAAGATCTGGTCACCAAACACGGGTAAAGCCTTTTCAAGCAACGTTTTGATTCTGAATGGTAGTCAAGGTAGTAAGGGCGATACTGACTGTATCTACCACTCTGGAAAATACCCCAAATATACTACACATTATTTTTATTGAATTATTTGTGACTTAACACAAATTAATCAAATAAAATTTACATGCGCGCCCCGGGATTCGAACACGCGACCTCTGGATTCGTAGCCAAGAATCGCAACCACTCATCACGGATACGATGTAATGTAAACCATTAATCATTGAAGAAGATAATATTAACACATCCCATATGAAACATGAATCCGAAAAAACAACAGAAAATAAAAAGATTTTAGTCGCATCTGGGACTCGAACCCAGGACCTCTGCCTGTCCGGCTATAAATTAGCGGTTGCCCCGGATAGGCAGAAATCCTGGGATCGAGTCCCAGATGCGACTGAAATCTTTTTATTTTCTGTTGTTTTTTCGGATTCATGTTTCATTTGGGATGTGTTAATATTATCTTCTTCAATGATTAAATATTACAATTAGTTTTACAAACTTTAATTAGTTATAAAAAAATTGAATAAACAATTAATGTTTTTTCATTTATTGAGAAAATTTACATTTACCAAATGTTCCTGTCTTACACCGCCCCTGCATTGAACACTACTAATAACTGCGCTCCATAAAACGGCAACAAATTGATTTTTCCAATCTTTGCGGATACATGATATAATTCAATTTTTCAACCATTGCATCGATTGGTTTTCGGTCCAACCTATCATGCACTATTAAAATCAACATTGTTAACCCCTGGCTTCGTGTCCACTGGACCGGGACCTATAAATCCGCTGATTGAATGCCCCTGGAGTGTGCGGTTTTCGGTTTTTCAGCGAATGCGTGATGGATCGCTCTGTAAATATTTAATTTCATAAATAAGCTGATGGAAATTTCACTTGCACAGGGCGAATCAAGTTAATTGGGGAAATGGTGGGAGCATTTCATTCGATTGCACACATAATATTTTTTGATTGAATGTCCAGGAAGCCATGTAGTTTTAATTATGCAATAATAATACATTCAAAATAATGATATAATTCATTACTACTTCCATATTTTTAATGCTGTTTAAATATCGATAACTTAATTCAATAGGGAAATAACTCAAAATTTCTTTGTTTTGAGTTAATGATGAAAAATGGTAAAGAAACTTTCCCTTCTCATATTTCAATAAAAACGTAAGTCTAATTCATCCTAATTATGTAGTCAGATAATTTTTTACGGAATTATGATGAAATCAGCACATTCTTAGTTCAACGGAGAAACATGTCAAATGTTTCCGTTTGGAACTAAATAAATGTAGCCATTTACACCTATGATATGATAGGTTGATAACTTACTTACATATTTCATCTATTGTTATGTTATAGGTGGACAAAATAACATTTTATCGGAGCGATGTCGTAATGAAAAATTTTCAAATCCAGTTTTCTCAAAATGAGGTATTTTGAGTTAGTTCCTTATTGAACTTAGGTATCGATATTTCATATTGTTTTCGAATTATTCACATTGACGTCGCATTTACGTAATTGAAGTTTGGTTATTATTACTGTAACTGACACATGGGAGTAATCAATCATGGAGATAAACTGTGAAAAACCTAAAGGATTTATTTTTAGGATATCAGAAAATTTAAAAAAAATCTTTGGCATTCTATGCTTAAATTATCTACAAAGTATTTCAATTTCTATTAAAGACATTGATATTCAAGATCATTTAAAAAAAATAGCTGACATATATCCAGCCTTGCACGGGATTTTATTTTATTTTTAGAATAAAGTTTGCAGTTGTGAATTCTTTCTTGTCGTTTGGGTGAGATAATTGATTTGACACTGAAAATAATGCCTCGTGACGTTTATCACTATCTCTAAACATTTTAAAATTTTATTTCATTCCAAACATTTTTTTTTTTAATTTATCTAAATAAAAAAATTGGTACCTACTATTGTTTTTTCATTTTGAAAATATTCTACCCAAACAAGCCTTCTTATTTTGAATATGTAACTTGTGGCTAACCAGATTGGTATATCTATGGGCTAATCTTAATACAACATGGCGGGTTCAATGTTTTTCATACGAATTTTAAAACGTTATAGCAACAGTTTTACATACTGAATTTCATTCAAACTACTCTCTAAACCTTCCTGCTACTAATAAAAACAAACTGTACTATTTTCAGCGAAACCGGTCCAGTAATTTTGGAAAAAATAGAGGGCAGACAGAAAAACATTTTTTTTTATAAATAGACACTAGTATTAAGAAGAACGGCTGCGCTGCCTGTTTCATACATAACTTAATTTGGGATTTGAGGCAAAAATACCAATCCGAACTGAATGATTTTTTTTAATTAAAGATTTGGTAGATATATAGCACGGATGAGATATTTTATTTATTTTTGTTTTAAATTTTGAAGTTAAATACGAGCAAACACATTATAAATGTGAAAACCTCAGAGAATTCAGAATTTTAATTGTTTTCTAACTAAATCGGTTTTATCAATAATAAATCAATATTTATAAAAACCCGTCCAAATTAGAATGAAGTGGGAGTAAATAAAATCATATAAATAAGTCGTTACAATGTGGATTAACCGCACAGCGAAAGCCAAAACAGTTGTCATAATAATAAAAATACTTGCAGAACTTAATAATAACATTATTAAATTTGATTTACATTAAATTAAAAAAATTATAATAATAAATGCAGTTCTACGAATTAAACACAAAAACAATTAATACGGTTCAATGAGATTATGTGGTTATCGAATTCAGAAAATTTGTTATTTTTTAGGCATCTCACATGTTCTTTAATCATATTGTCAAATTTATGAGTTGTTTTACCTGCGTAAAAAGATGGACAGTTACAATTAAGTTTATAAACACCAAAACATGTCAATTTATGATCCGTATCTTGAGAATTGTTAGAAAAGTTTCCGATGTATTTTTGTTTTGTGTAGAATGCTAGCTTTATAGTGAAAGGGAGGTTTTTTTTGACATCCCTAAACCGATGGGACAAATAAAGTGGTGTCATACTAAGTGAATCTATTTTATTTCTATAATGAAAGTAAAGACATAAACTAAATATGAAATAAAGAGCCCTTCTGAGCATGTAAAAGTTAAGAACATGTATTAAAAACTAAGTACAATTATATACGTTGCCGTTAATACACGCTTCTAATACAATTAGGGCCAGTTTTATAAATGAACAACCAAATTTCTGTTACGTAACGAAGCGTTTCGTTAACGGACCATTATTCGTCCGTTTTTTAACTTGGATAATTGTTATTCGCTTGTCATCACTTTCATTATTCAACAAGGAATCTATTTCAGAAATCCAAATTATGTATTTTCTTTTAATTTAAAATACTGCACGGATTCAAATAAGCGATCGTCGGTCAACAACTGGCACCTGTCAAACGACCGGTAATCTGACGAAAGTTTATAAAACGGTGAAATCGGGCGGTAGACCAAATATTAATTAAAAATGGTATTAAGCGTTGGGAACGGATGGTTATAAAACCGGCCCTAAGTGTTTGCATTGTGGTAAAAATCGAACCCGTAACTGCCCAACAAGTAAAATGATTGTACCATAATTTTTGTGATTAATTTATAACTTAAAAATTCAATTTATGAATAGTGAGTCATTTAAGTATAGAAGTTATTTGCAAAAACCATTTTAATACTTTTATTCCCACGGAGTGACAAATGATGCCGTAAAACATTGTTTTAATATGATTCTTATTAGTCATATCAATTAACATTGAGATGTATCACGATGATGGTGGCAGATTAATTAACAGTCATTTGAATCATCATTAACGCAGCAATTCATGAGCCCCGACAGTCTGAAACTGACAAACGTTTAATTTTTTTTTTTTTAATGAAACCGATTTCACAGAGATCATTTTTTTTTAATATTTATTTTATTTCATTTGCATTTATGAAGGAAACGTAAATGCGTAGTGTGTATACGAGTTATTACCTTTTTTTCTTTGAACTTTCAAGGTTTTAAGCATGTAGTAAAATTTGTTATTCCTAAAATATTAGTACGACTATTTTTAAATCAATTATATATCTTACATTTAATTTGTTACTTTAACACTAGACAAGTAATCAATGAAAAAAATTTAATTTGGAATTCAGTATTTTGCTTTTCATCACCTAAGAAATGAATGACTATATTTTAAAGTAAACTTCAAAGGGGATCTAATTTCCTTATTAGTTACAATGTTTCCATTCTTTATGAAAAACTTTCGTATCGATACTGTTGGTTGTAAGAATTTACAACGATATTTAAAAATAGGAAAAGGTTTTAAAAATAAATGAAAAACCCTAAAACTCCCAAACCAATAAAGAGTTCCAATGAAAAGTATTATGGCTTTAAAAAATATATTAATATTGTTAAAAATCAGGAAAGACCGATTCTGAAAAATATGTACGAGTATATGTAGAATTTATTGTAGAGTTAAATCTGACTAGCATCATTGATCCCTTCGGCACGGGTGCACAGTTGGGAAACACGCCAAACGTGCGCCCAACATTTATACAAGGTTGACATTGGTCACATGAGAACGGGTCGCTTCTACGACTCGTTCTTGTGTTCTTGTGCTCTGCTGTGGAATGATCTGCCGGCCTCTGTGTTTCCTACCTCCTACAACGTGGGTCTCTTCAAGATCCAGGTTCACTCGTTCCTATCCTCTAAAAAACCATCCACACAGCATCAATAACACAGGCCTCTAGGGAAATTATTTCTCCCAGGGTCACACAGAGGTTCGCATGTATCCTGGTGTTGCATTTGTACGAATTTTTTTATTTTAGATAAGTTTTCGTGAAATATTGACTTTTTTGGGTGACTTTAAGCGCTACAATTGTTCATCAATATAAAAAAAACTATTGATCACCAGTAAAACCTATTTAGTTAGGTATAAAATGATAAAAATTCTCTATTCTGTGAAATACTTAAATTTATAATGTGTTTTCCCCGCATTAAATGACAATGTTTTTACCGAAAAAAGCGATCACTTTGTGGCTTGATATAATAATTTAAAGAAATAATCTGTTTGTATTAAACCACTTTATTTGAAGTATATTTATGTATTATCGACCGGTTGAGATCAACCGAAACCGGTCGATAATGCATAACTATAAATAAAATAAAGTGGTTTTTACACAAAAAATTTCTTTAATTTAAATGACAATATTTTCTTAATTTATTTGTAATGACGTGAATCCTATTGACTTATTTAAATGTGTTATATTGTTCGGGTAGTATGAACATACTGAGTAGTGGGGAATAAATTATTTTCCTTACTTTATTAATTAATGTTATATTGGGATCATTCATTCGTTTCTGAGCAATATCAACACAACATACGTACTTATATGAGTTTTATAATTGGATATTTGTTGCTTGGAATCCATCATTGAGTAGTGAAATTGGTACTATGGAGATGTCACATTGTTAATAAGGCTTAAATTATCATTGACCTTAAGGTCGAATTCGTCTAAAAGAAATATGGTGATTTATAATAGCTTTATTACAGTCGTTCATAAATTCCCTTTCATCTTTGCCTCTTCTAGTCTCTCCGAAGTTTTGACCCCATTGAGTCTATTTTTGCTTCAGAGGCTACCGCTCTGAGCAATCAAATCCGACATCTATATCATCTTCAGAAAAACATATGGGTTAAAATGGATTTCCTTCACATCTTATGCCAATGTTTTGAACCAGGTCAGCTGTATATGAGAGCTGATGACAGCTATCATTTGTGAGTTCTATGGATACCTACAAAAAAATTACCAATAAAGGTCTCGAAGAATTTTAAAGAAAGGTATCAGGAAGTAGGTTGATTACATCAAATAGTGGACCGGAATTTCATTTTAGGACCGAGTAACCCGTCTTCGGTACGAAGACGAAAAGTAATATTCAGAATTGAAACGCTGCGTGAAATGGCTTTTACCTGTATTTGGTGACCAGATCTGAATAGCCAGGTATTTTCCCACCTTCCTCTTCCCATTCTCCTTTCCCTCCCCAATACCTTCAGCCATACAACATTCCCCAATTGGGGATCTCATAGTCTCATTGGCTCCAGACGGTTGGGAGCAGTTGGGACTCTTGTGGGGTATTCATATCAAAAATAAAAATAAAAAGATTTTGAATCACTATCGAAGATGCTTCAGACAGAACGTTAATCCTACATCGGAACAACATTTTCCTTAAATTTCATCTTTCATATTAAGGGTGTTAAGGGCCAGCACTCAAAAATCACTTTGTAGGTTTCTTACTCAAGCAATACCACAAATGATTTTTCTTTAAAATCTATACGGGTAGTTCGGAAAACGTATAAGGTTTCAAAAGACAAAAATCTTCACACTGTAATCATTGAATTTTATGAAATATATCCCAAAATGTCTGTAAATAGGTGCAGTTTGAAAATCAATTAAAGCAATTTGAACGTTTTACCTAAAATTCAATCATATTCCATATAAACGTATGTCGTCTTTTGAAACCTTATACATTTTTCTAATTACCGGTTAATTAATTTAATTAATTTACAGATTCATAGTATTTCTCGAGATTGCAACCTGCAAAGTGTACATTTTTTAGGTGCTGACCGTTACCGGACGTGCCTGCCTTACTTTAACCAGTGATTCTTGACCTTATTTGGAGTAAAAAAAGTACATGAAATTTTGGTCTCCGGCAATATTTTAGGGCGTTTTTTCTCTTTCTTTTAATTTTTTTTTTCAATTTCAACAAAAAAAATATTTTCCCTTATCGTCACTGATCGCCTAGCCCAATACCCGTCCTCCACCCTGTCAAAAAAAAAATCTTTCGTGTGTTTTTAAGTAAAAAATGAAAAAAAAATTCATCGGAGACCGAAATGTCATTTGCATTTTATACTTTAAATAAGGTCAAAAATTACTGGTTAAAGTAAGTCGGGTATGTCTCTTAACTCTCTGTATTTTTTCATAATAATAAAATGCAAAAATTATTCTAGTTTCCTGACGTATTTCTTTAATTACTCGCTTTGAATGTAAACTCACGAGATTCCATCATTTATGACGACCCAAACTGCACTGTAAAACATTTTGGGGTGAATCGGAGATATGGATGTTCTTTATTGTATATCTCCACGGGCATCAACTAATACGTTGAACAACCCTCGACTCTGTCTAGAAACGTGCGGTCTGTTTGATAGATTCTAACTTTTAAAAAGGATTGCAATCTTTGAAGTACAGACGTCAAGTGGGAATACTGTCCTTCTTCTACTGGTATTTCAATGGAAGATGTTCCGGGGAACTACCGTCATTGATCTCTTCGGCTCCGGTACAGTCGGGTAGCACGGCAAACGCGCGCCCATCATTTATACATGGTTGAAATTTGACTATATTAAAAACGATAACCAAGGAAAGGAAAAAGGACAAACATTTTTTTTTAAAGTAACTCCACACAGGCCTATGTCATCTTTGGGGATGCTGTGTGGAGGGCCTTTAAGAGAATGGGAAGGAGTGACCTTGGGTCTTGAAGAAACGCATGTTGTAGGATGGAGGAAACACAGAGGCTGGCAGATCATTCCGCACCCAAGCTTTTGAACACAAGAACGAGTCGTAGAAGCGACCCATTCTCATGTGACAAATGTCAACCATATGCAAGTGTTGGGTGCGCCTTTGGCGTGTTTCCCGACTATGTACCTGTGCCGAAGGGATCAATGACGCTAGTTACTCGGAGTATCTTCCATTAAAATACCGGTAGAATAAGGACAGCATTCCCACCTGACGTTTGTGCTCCAAGATTGCAGTCCGTTTGTTAAGATAAACAATTTACTAAAGTTACTTTTTCCACTCAGTGAATCAAATATATTTAATACATTATTAACTATTTGCTGCATCCTCTTCCGGCTGCATTCGTGAGTTTCGTCGTCGGCTCATAAAGCTGAGTGATACGTAACTCTATCTTATCAATATTACTCCATAATATTAACTTTTTTTTATTACTCAATTTTAAACGTATTTTTTTCCTCATAGCACCAACCAGTACCTATCAAACACATATACATAATCTTTTTATACTTATTTATTATGCTTTTTTCTAGATATATTATATTTACCATGCTATGTAAATAATAGCTTTTTCTTTTATTTTTGCATAATGGCACTTAATATAAACTAAACTTGTCATTTTGACTGTCTTGAAACGGGATTTTTTCCTATTTGGGCAGTCAAAGCTTTCTTACATTTTATTGTTAAATAATGTGTGTTTCATATAAATAAATATTATTGTAATTAAAATATTATTTACACGTGGTTCCACAACTCGACTGAGGAATTATTTTCCGGGCTCTGTGTTTAATACTATGATGAATATTTTTAAAATCATAGCTCACTCCTTCCTGTCCCCAAACAGACCCTCTACACAGTATCCCAAAAGACGATATAGGTCCTGTAGGAGATTATTTCCGTCAAATCATCTGTATGGAATCAAAAAATTAAAAAATTACATCTTTTTGAATGAAGCGACACGCAAAATTGGTTCTTTAATTATTTAATATATAAAATCTTCAAAAACGACACACAGTATCGTTAAATACGGATACGATATTAAATGCTAGTATTAAGTCGTTAGATTTGCACACAAATTTATTTAATGCTTCATAAAATCAGTACTTTTTTAAAAAACATTTTTATTGTTCCCTGTTTGCTACGCTAGCATTGGCCATATTGTAACAAGTATTCCATTTCGTAATCGTTACAAATACATTTGTATAAGTTATAAAAAATAAAAATAAATACTTAGAAAAGACGATTGTGCATTGATACTTAATACTTCAACATGGCACAATAGTGGGGGAGTATTTTTTGAGGCGATAAACTATTTCATATTATGTAAGGATCCAAGAATACCTAAATATCGTTATGTAAATCACCGAGAAATGAACGTCTACAAATTCCGAAATTACGGTCAGTTTATTATTAGCCCCGCTTGACCAACGGGAAATATTTTCAGCGTGGGAAATATACTTGTACGTGCTGGTGCATTTAGCACACGTGTTTACATCTCCTACTCCTTCATACCGACCGCCGCACGTGGCGAGCTGATTACAAGCAAAGTCTTACCCGAAAAGTTAGGGAATACTCCACGTGCATGAAGTATTACGATATTTTTCTGATAGGAAAAGTTATTTCAAAATGTACTTATCATATAGCCGTCGATAAAGCATTTTTTTATTGAAAAATATTAATTACATTCAATGGGAACTTGTACCCTCCATTAGCCTTCCAGTCTTTACGAATCCCAATATTTTTCACACGATCATACATGGTTTAACCACACATTCGCCTCAAAGTTTTCATTTCTACAGCATTCAGTCTACTTTCATCCTTCCTCTACCAGTTTCATGCCTCACTGCTATACATCAAGGTTAGCATTAGCACTCCATTGTGGACCACTTCAATGAAACATAATCATATGGACCGGTTTCGGAAGTACCCTTCCCTCATCAGAAATACGTTAAAACTAAAGTAGGATATAAAATAATGATAGACATACATGAATATTTAGGTGTTGAAGTAGGAGCCGAGATATTTCCAAAATGGAAAACATAAGTAGGTACCTACTTAAGAACTTTATTATGTAGATATGTTTTGAAAAAATAAATGTAAGGAAAAAAAAATAAAATTTTCAAATGAATGTTTCTTTGTTTCGAGATAGTTATTTTCGCTCTCAAATCAATTATGGCACCCAAATGACAATCAAGAATTCCCAAGTTAATAACTTTATTTTTTTAAATCCCGAAAAAGGCCGGGTACAATTCAGTTAATTTTTTTTAATAAAGGATCAGCGGTTCTAATTCTTCACCGAAATAAAAAAGGGAAAAAAATGATAATTTAGAAGAACTGGAAATTAGAAAATCCCAAAATATTAATTAAAGTACATTGAATAAACAAGTAAATTTACCGTATAGTTCTCTTTTAGATATTTTTCTAGTGAATCGCTTTGTTACCTCTAATAACCCCTTCCCCCTTAGTCGGCTCCGACTCCAACACCTAAATATTCATGTATATCTATCATTATTTTATATTGTATTTTATTTTTAATATATTCCCGACGAGGGAAGGGTACTTCCGAAACCGGTCAAGATTATTATATTAAATAGAAGTAGCGTTTATATTATAATTAAGTCAAGCCACAAAGTAAATGCTTTTTACGAATAAGGAAAACTTTTCAATTGAAAAACTCAAATTACTTAAATATTTTGATCTGAATGGTGGCCATCACAGGAGCGTCACTGTATCTTCCACTCAAGAAAACGTAAATACATTTTTAATTTTTCTTCAGCCTTAAGTATTAACTTGCCCTTTTCTGGATTTGAACACGTTTCCTCCGGGTTAAAATGCAAGGTACTTTCTACAATGGTAAGCAGATCGTTAAAATAGTGGTATTTAAAAATAATTGGAAACATTAGGATATATTAGATTAGATTTTCGGGTTAATTTTTTTTAAATTTTAATGACTTTATGTTACTATTAAAAAGCGTGTCGATTCATACATGTGTTGATTTATCCGATAACCATTTTAGATTGCACATTATATTCTATTATAATTTCTTAAAAAGATTGGTATTCACTTTGTGGCATCATTATTATCATTATTTATCATTTGTCAATACTTGAGATATACATTTTTTTAGTATTCTATATATTCCCGATTAAGAAAACATCGCTTTCGAAACATGTTGATATGTATATTAATAAAGATGTGAATACAAAGTATTTTTTAATTTATTCATTATATTCTGTTTTAAAAATACATTTAAAAGCCCAGACGGCTGAATAATTACGTATAACTAATTTTCTAAAAACTCAAATGTTTACTTGGTAAATAATAAACATATCGGGTTATTCCCTTCTTCCATTATCACGGTTTTATGTTTTTAGGTATTCATATAATGTTAGAAATACAAATTTTTGTATAAAAATATGATGCGAATGTTCTACAAAAAATAACACAATTTCTTAATTTGAATATATTAAACAAACAAAAAAGGCATGTATCTATTCATCCGTTCATGAATTTCAAACAGCCCACACTGCGTACGCTCGTAAAATTTTACAACATTCTGCCGTTTTGTTCTGCGACTCTACTGCTACAGTAATACTCAGAAGCAATTATATTGGCATTTTCCACACGCGTACCCACTCGTACAGGATATGTTAAACACGTGTTGAAGCATTTCCTTTCCCCTTGCAGTACGGGAAATGTCCACGTGGGAGGCGGCCCGTACCGAGACGTTATCGCGGCAGGAATTCTAATTTAAGAAACCAACCCTAGACTGAACACTAAGAGAATTAATTCAGAATTGTTTTTAATGCAATTTACTGGTCGATTCCTTCATCATTTGTGATAGTACTCAGAATTTTCAACGGTTAAGTGTTCTAAAATTAAGTTTGCTTTGAGTAGTTCTTATTAGAGCTAGTTTCTTTTTTAGAGCTTAAACCCTTTGACATAGAAAGAAAGGGTCGTAGATTAAATTTACTGGCACAATTGGAAATTATTAAACGAACGAACAATCCTAATATGACACTAATTAATAAACTAAGTACAATTATTTATTCACCACTTCTCAGTATGTTAACACTACCAAAACAATATAATACATTTAAATAAATCAATTAAGAAAACATTGTCGTCTATATACGAAGAAAACACATTATAAATGTAAAAACCTCAGAATAGAGAATATTAATTATTTTGTAACTAAATCGGTTTTATCGATAATAAATAATTATAATCATATAATTATATAATTAATTGGTCGCAATGTGGATTAACCATAGTTTTAAAATGGCCTTGAACGCCGAAACAGATGTCACAATAATAAAAACTTAAATACTCGCAGAACTTATTAATAACATTACTAAATTTAATTAACATTGAATTTAAATAAAAAAAAAATTAAGTTTCTTATTACCGAAAACCTCATTCGGCGATCTATTCCATAAAATTGATAAAATTTAATTTATTTTTATTTTGTACGATTTTTACATATAAATATATGTAAAACCAAAAACCTTATTATTTTTATAAACAATAATTATTAATCTAAAACACTCATCCAAATTGAAAAAACCTTCCGAGCAAAGATAAATGTCGCCGGCAGGACTCGATCCCGCACCCTTCTAATGTTAAAAAAAAAAAAAAAAACAAAAACAAAAAAACAAAAAAAAAAATAAAAAATAATAATAATTATAAATAATTATAAAAATAATAATTCAAAAACCTTGATTATTCTTCTTGTTTGTCTACTTCCAAAGGTCTTCGCTTCCAAGATCAATCTGAGAAACTCTTTTTTTGTAACCCTTTCGAAGACAGACGCCGATCCCAAAATACCATTTCAAACCGAGCATTCACATATATCAATATTCAATATTAAAAAAATTATTGCTGTAATTTTGGGTTCCAAAAAATATATCGTATTAAAAAATTCATTCTTCGCTACAAATAAAACCGAAAAAATAAGTACGTACTTCAAAAATAATGTTTTCCGCTTACTAAAACGGTCAGCAGATGTAGAATCATTTTGTCCCCTTACACACACACCCACACAGTCGCGCGGACTGGAATCTTGGCTTTGAAATACGCCCCAGCCATTTGTTTTCCTTCGGAATATCGTAAAGATTGCTAAACCTGAAGCATGTGCACTTAATCGGCGATATTTTAGTTCGAGTCCGACGGGTTCCGGGACTGCAGCCCCACTTCGATATTATTATTTCCAATGTTCACAGCGGCCGCCCTGTCTTCATACATACACAAAGAGGGTGAAGGTACACATATCCAAGAAAAATTACGATTTATTTGTAAAGCCCCACGTGACTTTTCAAAATTACATAGTTCTTTCCGGAAACATTCGGTAATAAACTCACCAAAACGTGATTTAGGTTAATTCATTTATACCATCTAACATAACCCAATTCAATCGTAACTGACATTACGCGGACCTAGCATAAACTTACTGATCTAACCTAAAATCTCTTACAGAAACTGAACATAACCTAACGAACTTTTAAAAATCTAACCGGAGAGTTTGGACATACCTTCCGGTTTCCAAAATGATTATACAGATGATACAGACCTTGTGACCAAAACACACTTGTTTTATTTATTGCCTGGCTTTCCCACCCGGTTTTGCCTGAGATTTGGATTGAAAAATATGAAACAAACAATGCCTTGACAATTTTAAATTTAAAATAAATCTTTCCCTATTGAAAATATCGCTGAACTTCTCTAATCTCATAAATATTTCGTAGTTCAATTTGTAAAGAGTGCGCCAATGTTTTAAATATCATTTGGGTGAATTCGATTAGATCAACGACAGTGTATTATAGCTGGAATTGTGTAAATTTTTGTAAGAGTTTTAATCACGTAACTGCGTTGGAACACTCCAGAAAGACGTTACAATAGAACAGTACTAGAACAGTTTTTTTGGTTCCGCTATTGCACCAAAACCTCATAATTCATTAATAGACCTCAAAATCTTGCCGTTAAGAAAAAAAGATTTTTTATGCGAAATTCGTAATTTTTACGCGACATGCGAATTTCGCCATTTTCACGAGAATGACGCGTTTTTCTTAATTTTTGGGTAAAAAACACAATTTTACTGATTTTCACGTGATTTTCTCGTATTTTATAATAACAAAGTAATATTATACCTACAATCTAAATATTTCTTATTTGTGGTTTTGGCAATTTTGAATAGTCATGAAATGTAAAAGCAGCTAACTTCACATCAAAAATGCCACGTACCCATTTTATAATTTAACGTTTTTATCGTAAAAAAAAAAAAACATCAACCCAACAACAAAATATGTAAATATTTACTTCATATTTTTTTTATAATTTTGCTAAAAATTAATATGGCTTTGCAGAAAAATTTCTCAAAAAACTCCAATTTCTCCACAAAATAGCGCGAGTTTTTCCACAAATAACGCGAATTTACCCAAATAACAGATCATATTTTTCAGTTCCCTATGTATTGGTAATCAGATTCACCCTTTAATAGAATTAAATCGTTAACTTGTATTTTACAAAATATCGCATTCCATCATATCGAATGCATGACAAAGGGTCGTTTAAAAATGGTTCATGAACCGCAAAAGCTCTGAAATGAAATATTAATTTGAAAGCTCCATTCCTGCACTTTGGTTAAAATAATTATATTCCCAGTAACCGAGGTTCATTGCTTAAAGAAAAACCACGGTTTTATCGGTTTCGATAAAAATATCTTCTGAAACTTTACAAAGTTCGCAATGCATAACTTCCAGGAAAGGGCTGAAGAATTATGGAAGTCTCTGGTTTTCAATTATTAATTGTATCTGAAATTCTTACCGTATTCTTTCAGATGCTGAACGAATAGTGCCTTAAAAGGCTCCCAAGCCGCCGGACAGGTAAGGAAGGACACGGATTATGCAAATCCTCTGGTAATTGAATCTCCAAAGTTTCAAACCGGATTAAACGGATATGAAATTTAATTGAATCAAAATTAAGACGTCGGGATAAGACGTCCTTCTTCACAGTGTGGGGGAATTTCTGCGGAACTTTCTCACATTATTCTTAACAGTTTACTTTTGACTTCATAAAATAAAAATTCTTGAACGGATTCAATGTTTAAATTTGGTGGTATTAAAATAAAACAGTTAATGAATATATTGAAGACTTAGTTAGCTGAAAGAAACTATTTACAAGTATATATGATTATTAGAAAATATTATTTTACGTACGATTTATTGCTGTTATTAATATTTTTTTATTAATATTTTCCATAGACATAAGTAGAAACATTTTTGGGTAAAATTATTGTGAAATATTTTTGTTTTAAATATTTTAGTTTGTTACTTATGTTTTTTTATTTTTTATTTTATTTTATCTAATCATATATGTGTAAGTACCGTAAGTGTAAATTTATTATAAGATTTTCAATGAAAGGCATCCATTAGCCATTAGTTTATAGGGACTTTTTTGACTTATCTTTTGAAAAAAATTATTAATTTTATTAAAAAAAAAAAAACAGCATTAAAAATATCTTATATTTTATTACAATGTTCACTCATATGCGTTTTAACAAACTTCAAATTATATTGTTATAATTCGCAACGATTATAACATAAAGTAGACGAGTTTTGGAAATACTTGACGAACTTAACATTAATTTGCGTTTGACGTATTCATTATATCTATCTCTTCATGTTGAATTCACTGAGCGCGTTTGAGATGATTCTTCACAAAATGGCGGTATATAAATTAACCCATAATAATAATTATTATCGCATAATATTAGAGAAAAGTCCCCATATGAGGGGCTGAAAATTTACCAGCGAAAAGAAGGCTCACTTTTGTACATTTCAATCCTGGATTCCAGTATAAGAGCATCTCATATGTGCCACCTAAATTATTTCTTTAGCAGTATTCCTCATAACAGTTGAAAGGCTTCATTCCAAAAAACTACAGTAATGTATGTACCTATTTATGTTATTTCTCAAATATAGAATCTGTAATCTTCCGTTACAAAGCCTATCACGTAGATTATTACTTTAAGGAGGTATTATTCTGACGTTCTATATATATCTGATATAATTACTTCTTTAAGTAATAAAAAGGTATTGAATTTATTAGAATACTTATTGGAGTAGATAGATTTCATTATAATATTTAGTCGTTGAAGATGATATTAATAAATCTCAGAAAAATATCGAAAGGTCAACGGATGTACTATATAAAAAGAAATAAATTGGATAGGTATATCTAAGACGCCATCTAGATTGTAAATATATTCTGATAAAACTCTGCAATTGTACAAAAATATAGCAGCCAAAAATATTGAAATAAATCGAAGATAATATTGGTACCTGATGTAAATGACAAAAAATAATTAGGTCTCATTTTCTCAGTGGTAGAGTATTGTTCATGTAAAATAAACGTTCTGGGTACGATTCCCAGATGCGACCGTTACCTTTTCAGTTTCATATTTCATTTGTGATTTGTTAATATTTTCTTCAATGATTAAAAAATAAATGGATTCCGAAATAGTTTTTAACTAACGACAAGCAACTAATCGAGGACGATTCACTAATGCGTATTGGAAAATGTAATTAATTTAGAAATAGAACCTGAAAATCATGATAACTTGAATACTACGGAAGAATCAATAGCAGTCTAACCTCAATTAAATTATGTTTCAATCCAACACTTAATTAAATTTATTGAAGTCGGCTTACTCATTTCCCTATCTCTATTTTCAAACAACTGGAAATACCTACAAATAACTAGACGGCTATAATACTACTAGATTAATACTTTCGCAAATAAAATTTCTTAAAAATCCAAAGAATTTTATAATGTTTCACGGGAACGGCATTATTTTAAAACAATGCCAGGCCCAATATACAACTACCTGATGATTTATTTTTAAAGCATTTACTTCGTGGCTTGCCATAATAATAATACAAACAAACCAATATGTTTTAAACCACTTTTAAACACTAGTTATATGTCGGGAGGGAGGGGAAGGGACAATTAGGGGGTTTTTCAGGAAGAACAAAGCGATTCACTGGAAAACGATCTAGAAAGCTATTCCATACATTTACATGGTTATTCATAGTTACTAGAATTAATATTAAGGGATCTTCTAATTTAAAGTTCTTCCAAATTATCTGATTTTTTGCCTTTATTGTTACGGTGCACGATTTGAACTCCTGTGTATTTATTAAAAACATAATCGGTTGAAATTAGATGATTGGCTAACTCTGAAAAATTATTGTTATTTATGCATCTTAAGTGTTCCGTGATTCTAATATTAATATTACGGGATATTTTATATATATATATAATGTTAACTGATGGGAACGTTAGGATAGCACCACTATGGGCACATGGTGTGAAGGAGGGGATGCTGAGAGAAGGGCCGTGGGCAAATGAGAGTCGGAGAAAAGGATATCGGTGCGACTTACCCGGTGATAGTGTTTTGGACGCGTTCCGGCGTCGTCTGGACAATAGCTCAGGTTTCGGTACAGCATGAGGTTTCCTCTCTCTCAGGGTCATATGGGTCGACCGCGGTCTTATAATTGAAGGAGAGGCATTCTATTCTACTTTAAATGAAGAGATGGCGTACTTTCAGTTCAGAGTTTATTGTGACGAGAACATATACATACAGGGCCCGGCCCAAACATATTCAGGGGAATCTTTTGTGCAATTCAAAACTCTAAATATACATTGTGTTATTATTACTAATTATGTTTAAAAGGAGCCCGGACTATTTCTCAATATCATTTATTTTTTCCATATATGTTGCCGAACTCCCGTAAGATAGATTTAAACATACACAAACATACAATTGTAATATTATCAAATGTGGAAGGCGGTCCCACAATTCGGTATTGGAGCCGGGACACGGTATCATTGGGGAACGTAAGTATTAAAATGCCTTACTTCGCCTGTCCGTCGTCATTATTCAATCTACACTCGTAGGAGTAACACTGTTCGCCGGTGTACGTTCACTTGCAAGTGTTGAGAAAAATAGAAGAATGTCATCGTTTTTTATTTCCCTCACGACCTCGTCTGATACACCTATCTACATTTTTTTCATGTGTCATGTATCATTCACCTGCTATATTTTTTAAACTTTGTACATATTTTGTATATTTTTATAACTGTTGTGTGCATGTTTTGTATGGAATGTGTAGGACTGGACTAATCTCCCCACATACTGGAATAAACATTTACCATTATGATTTTTTTATTATTATTAGTGGTTATTAGTATTTTGTCTATATCAGGGCAGAACGCGGGTTTAGTTAAAATTTTGCTCGGTTTTTCCGAGAAACTAAAAGAAAATCACGCAAAGTTTGCTTTAGTCAGTAGATTTATTTAGTGTTTTTTAATTAATTTATACCGTATACATACTTTTAAAAATATTTGTAGATGTAAAGGATATTAAATCAGTTGGAATTGCTGGAATTTATACTCAACGTTTTGTACAATATTTACACTTAATGAAAATAAAACTATTCGATTATAAACACATATCAATACTTTTAGGAAGAGATTCATTTTATTACCTAGATGTAATTGGATTTATTTAATAGATTCCCAATTATATAATCAAGTTGGACAAAGCCGTTTCCTCTTCAGTTCAATTTGAAATACTTAATACATATCTCTTTTCAGTATTCAAATTAACGTCCCAGAAACTAGAAAATTCTGCTTTCACTTTAATTGCTTTTCCTCCATTGTTCTTCAAACTTGTAGAATCCGTATCTCTTTCATATGACCTCGACAAGAAGTGAGAAGTATTCCCAAAGAAGAAGTGGAGAATCGAAAGAATGTTCAGATATGCCGCAATCGTCGAGTCTCTATTACGTTCGGTGAATTTCAGAATAATTATTGAAAATTAATTAAATTATAATTACAATTATTCTCCATACATGCTTACTTTTTTAAAGCCAAAACTAAATCGATTCTGCGGAAAATCATTTATGAAAATCCGGTAATGATGAACAAAACTTAAAAAAGTTAAAAAGTAATTTTGCTTCCGTTTCTGCTTAAAAATATTGCAACCGTTTTAATTTTGTTTTTTTTTGTTTTCAAATTAATTTGTACGTAATTTTGATATTTTAAGATAACGCATAAATATTAAAAAATACTCAATTTTAATTATTAATTATATTTATTGTGATTTAAAAACCTCATTTTAATATTTAAACAATGTAAAAATAATATTAACACAACCTAATTGAAAAAGGAAAACGGAAAAAACGACAGAAAATAAAAAAGTTTTAATTTAAAAAATAAAACTTTATAATAAATATAGCTGCCAATAATACGGGATAAAAATGGAGAATAATATTGCCAAATCTTTAATTTGAGATATGATATCGATGAAGATGACATAAATTGAACTGATCTCATTAGCTAAGTTGGTTAAGTGGTTCCCCGGATAGGCAGAGGTCCTGGGTTCGAGTCCCAGATGCGACTGAAATCTTTTTATTTTCTGTCGTTTTTTTTCCCTTTTCATGTTTCATTTAGGTTATGTTAATATTATTTTCTGCAATGATTAAACAAACAAATACGTACATATTACAGATTTTTTTAATAGTCCTCCTCACTAGGAGATCCTGTGCTGAGGCGAACTAGGTCTTGAATGGGGGGGTTTCAGCCACTTCTATATTTCAACTTCAAGGTTAGGGTCGCGTATTTTCAGTAACTTTTTTTGAATTTGTTTTAAGAATAATAGTCAGTTCTTCTTCTGTTAATTCCTAAAGCTAAATTTTGCTAAACTTAATGCAATTGTTTGATATTAAGTGGAAGTTTAATTTTAAAGCAAAAAATTTAGAACTTCTTTGTCGAAAGGTTGAACATTATAGATTAATCGTGTATTATTTTGCTATAATTTTAAACCCATACACAATGATTTGAAACTTCTTTAATCTCGATGTAAAGATACAGGTGAGACAGTTGTTCTTGTACAAGCGTTTTCATCGTCATGTTGATAGTATTAAACCAACGGAAACCTAACAAATCATGGTCTCGGTTGAAATAGTGCAGTTGAACAACTGAATTTATTAAACATTAATAATTTTTGTAATGGTGGCGAAAAGATTTCATTTCATTCCCCATTCTCGAGCATTCACAACATTATTTTGGATTTACAAATCAATGTCAAATTTTAAGCGACCGTCAAGGGAGGACGATAAAACATTATTTCAGTATCGAAAAAACGTTTACCAGACCTCACCTTTAGGGATTAAAAATTCAGCGATTAATATCAAAGAGGATTCGATTTTTAAACATGCATCGATTATGCCCAATATCTACGTAACGTGCCTACACCTTTCCACATATTCTTGAAATAAGCGCGACAATGGGGGATTGAATCCCAAGTTTGCCTCATTGGTGCGCTCAAATTATCGAGTTATAATTCACGGAATTCGTCATGAGAATACAAAACAAGAGATGACACTTAGTGCCGGAGACAGAAACTACAACGTGTCACTCGGGGAGACATCGCGTCACTCTGTCTCGAAAGCTAGATGGCGTTATATTGGTTGGCTGGAAATTAACGTTGATTATTTTGAATAGAAATTTAATGCTAATGTCTTCGCAGTCTCGTGAGAATCATTTAATCAATACAACTACATATTCATACGAAATATTATTTTTTACATTGATTCTTGTCCTTTGAAACGTTTCCACAGAAATCGTTATCTGAAATGTTGGAATATGATGAATTTTTTTTCATGTTAGTTGTTCCGTCGATATTTAAACATAAATTTGTCATCACAGCGCCATTTAATGCCATTTCGTTTTTTTTTATATATTTGAATAGCCTCCGCTAAACGCCGACTCTATACCCGTTTAATCTTTTGAACAAGGCTAGCTAATTAACTATCTCTCCACCTGCCTGTAGAAATAGATTTCATTATAGCATAACAGAGGCTAGCTAATTAACTATCTCTCCACCTGCCTGCAGAAATAGATTTCATTATAGCATAACGGAGACTAGCTAATTAACTATCTCTCCACCTGCCTGCAGAAATAGATTTCATTATAGCATAACGGAGACTAGCTAATTAACTATCTCTCCACCTGCCTGCAGAAATAGATTTCATTATAGCATAACGGAGACTAGCTAATTAACTATCTCTCCACCTGCCTGCAGAAGAGGTTAGGACTCCACTCCGTTTTTATCCGTATTCATACGTGTTAACTAGATTAGGTTTGATTGTTTTTTTGGGCTAGTTTTCTTTTTCAATTTATTTTTAATAACTTATTGAAGTTTATAAAATTCATTCTAATATTTAATCATCGAAAAGGAGATTTTAACATATACAAAAATGAAACGAAGCTAGCAGTCCCCAATGGAGTTCTGATACCAACCCTGATATATGGCAGTGAGGCATGGAACTGGCAGAGGAAGGATGAAAGTAGACTGAATGCTGTAGAAATGAGATCTCTGAGACGAATGTGTGGTAAAACCATGAATGATCGTGTGAAAAATGTTGAGATTCGTTAGGAATGCAAGGCTGATGTAAGCGTAGTGAGCAAGATTAAGAAAGGGACGCTTAGATGGTTTGGGCATGTAGAGCGAATGAACGAAGAGAGGAGTGTAAGGAGAATATATGACGTGAATGTGAATGGAAGAAGAAGCCGGGGACGCCCGAGGAAGACATGTCAGAGGTCGGAATAACAGAAGAGAATCTATGAGGCGTTGTATGAATGTGAATGAAGCAAGAAGTGTATGCCAAGATCGAGTTGTTTGGCGGTCCGTCCTCTCTGCCTACCCCTGCGGGGAAACGGCGTGATAATTAGTTAGTTAGTTAGCTAAAATGAAACTAGAAACCAAAAAAAAACACAGAAAATAAAAAGGTATCAGTCGCATCTGGGACTCGAACCCAGGACCTCTGTCTTACCGGGACAATCGCCTTAACAAGTAAACTAATGAAACCAGTTCACTTTACGCCATCCTCATCGATATCATACCTCAAATGCAAGACTTGTAAACATTATCCTCCATTTTTTAAATTCCATATTATTGGCTGCTATCTTTGTGATGATTACAAAGTTCTACCCGAACAAAATGGCAATCTGGATAGTGTCTCGGATATACCTATCTGATTTTTATTTATATGAGACATCTATTGACTTTTTCTACAAGTCTAGAAATAATATTTAATTTATTTTTAATAAGTTATTGTAGTTTATAAACCTCATTGTAATATTTAATCATTCACATAGCACTCTCCTTAGGGTGAATTGCCTTATACAAAAAAAATAATTTAATCATGTTAGAAGATAATATGAACATATCCTAAAATGAAACACGAAACCCAAAAAACCACAGAAAATAAAACGGTATCAGTCGCATCTGGTCTCATTAGCTTAGTCGGTAAAGCGGTTGTCCCGGTAAGACAGAGGTCCTGGGTTCGAGTCCTTACCATACCTTTTTATTTTGTGTGTTTTTTTTCGGTTTCGTGTTTTATTTTAGGATATTTTAATATTATCTTCATCAATGATTGATTTTTTTATTTATTCTGACTTTATATCACTTTAAAGAAGTTGTGCCGATTAATACGTGTGTTGAATTATCACGGAATATATACATATACTGTGACTATTGACGTGATCTGACTCAAGTATTTGATTTACTTGATAGTATCGTGACTTTCGAAGACGTCGAAAACTACATCTTCCATCCGCTTGCACGTAATATAATTCTCCTGGCACTCCTTTATTCGACCGTCCACTGCATTGTGGTACGTGCACAACTTTTTAAAATCCCGACTTCGAATGCCGTGATCTGTGCGTTTATTTAAAAGCAATGTTCCTGCCAGAAAGGTCAAAACCACAAATCATTAAAAAATATATAAAAAACAAAGACGGTTATAATTATTTTCCTTTCCAAATCACGAAATTACGTCGGCAATTTTCCCAGCCACGAAATAAGGAATTGAATTACGATTTTTCTGTTGTTCGTAAAATTTGGGGATATTTTGAATTCTTAATATGATTTTAAAAAAGCGTTCGGAATAATTACTGTCCAGAGTTTACTTTCATCGAATAACTTCAGTTTTAATCCAATCCAACAAAAAAAACGCCATAAACAAAGCTTTAAAATTTCATTGAAAGGGAATTGAATTTATAAAAATAAACAAGACTACGTACTTGATGTGTTCACGGGATGTTTCAAAACGAATACTGGCCACTTGGCAAATAATTTTATAAAAACTCAAATGTATTTCATGATTCTATAAGTAGTTCATTTTTCTTCTGCCAACTTTTTCCCATTCACGTCCACCGTCGCATATCACTGAGTTAAACCGGATCTTGAAGAAACCCAAATTATTGAAGGGAATTAATACATAATCACAATATTTTGCACAAGAAGAAGACCCTTTCGTGTGGCAAATATCGGCATGTACTATTATTATTGTACATGTACAAACGGTGGGCACGCATTTGTCTGGTGGTTGTGGACCTGTGATGCTGTATAAGTCAATTTATACTAGTATTTTATGGAACTACCTGTAAAATAAACAAGACCAGGATGATAAAGTTCTAAATATTACATCTCTAAGAATTGTCCATTAAACGGTTTACCCATTTTTGTAGAGAGTACTATTGTACTATCCCAGCCAGGAGCATTCCTGTCCCGGTGAGACCGGTAAACCAGGGGGCACTGATTTGTTAGGTATTTGCACGTGCTCTGAGGATGGAAAGGAGGTTGGAGTTTGATCGACCGATACGCACCAATATTGAAATTTAAAGTGGGTTAGAATAAAGGAATTCATTGAGCGTTGATATTTCATTTCTCGCTTCCCTCTTCTTTTTTCATCCTGCTACTTTTCGCTTCTTGCTTCCCGCTTCCGGCTTACCGCTTATAGGTTTTTGTGTTTACTTGTTACTTCCTACTGCTTCTTATTTTCAGCTTCCCACTATTTTGTGTTTTCCGCTATACGCTTCCAGCTTCCCTTTACTTCTTCCTTCCCGTTTCCAGCTGCTTTATGCGTTCTGAAATTGCTGCTTCTTGTCCCCCTTTCATTAATTAATCCCTTGGTTGTATTAACCGGTAAAGTTTCCGCTGTCAATATTTAAAAAAAATATATGAAGAATGTTGTTAAAAAAATTAAAAATAAATACATAAGTAAGGTTAAATCAAATTGTATGAAAAGAATACACCATGAAATAACAACGTAAACAAGGTGATAAATATAATGAAGAAAAATAATATGATGAGAATTTAACTGAGAAAAATGAATTAAAGATCTATAACACGCAGCGGGGGTAGAAAGTTCATAACTAGCCTTGCGACCTCTTTATCTTATGTATTGATGCAACTAGATGCTCTTAACGGGGTTGATATTTACTTATTCAGTAAATAATTGCCAAAATAAAGCTAATCGTAACGTACAATGATAATGAAAACACCTTTGAAAAGACAATTTACCCGTGTACCAGTTTAATTGAAACCGCGCCTAGCACCAACTCCAATTCCATGTAATGAGAATCGTGACAGCAACATTCTGCCGATATATTTATTTCCTAATAAATAGAAACACTCCGTAGAAGTCCTGCCCCCCTGGTAAGACGGGGGTGGCAGTGGGTAGCAATATAAATTCAAATTCAATCTCACACCGAACGGATAACTGAATCATATAAAAATTTATAGCGTTAATGCAAAGGCCTTCGTTGAAATCACTTATCAGACCCATTCCAACTTCTGATACCCGAATACTTTTTCCGGCATATCCATAACGACATTATGATTTTATCAGGTTTTAATACATACTTTTATCGTTGATTTTCCTGTTTATTTATTTATTTATTCATCGAAGATTCTCTTAATTCGTTTTATCGCACTGAAGGGAAGTTAATTCCGTTTCTTCGCTATTCCATTTCGAATTTAAAACACCTACTCCCACGTTATAAATCTCCGAAATTCTATTATTATTTAAAGTAATGCAGATTTAAATCGAAATTTCAAGTAAATTTATGCTAATTGAGTATACCTTTTCACAGTGAAAAAAAAACATTCTGGTGATGTTTGACTGTTTTTGGGACAGTAATTGAATTTTTATGATTTCATATTGTTATTTCCATTTACAATACTTCATTATAATATAACTTTTGTAATGAAAAGAAAGAATGGTAAACGATTTTTATGTTGCAGTTGATCGCGCCATATTGATAAAGGAAGCATGTGTGTACTTGCTTAATAACGATGAATACTAAACATCAATATTAAACCCCCCCCCCTACCCACCTACCCTGTTCATGGAAATAACCACATGCCGAAAGCCAATTGCAATTGATATTTCAGAGTTAGCGAAGGTGATCTATTGCAGTGATATACTGGAGAAACGCGGAGGTAAAGGAGCTGTAATTGGGGTAAGTTCCTTTCAATACCTTTTTTTCAATTTGGGCTGTCTTATGTCATGTTCCACAGGCTCATATTGTTTATGTTTAGAATACTGTCCATCGAGTTTAAGCATGTGCCGAATTTGTTCCAACTGATTATCATCGATACTATTGACATAATTTGGGAGCTGGTCCTTATATTAAATTATTACAATGTTGATACCCGGCTTCGCTCGCGAACGGCAGGTACAGTGGAGTAATAAATTCGTGACACCGATAGTGTTTCGTTAGGAGAATCGATTAAGGTGTTATTATTTATTATTAATACATACTTTTAAATAAATTTTGACGTCCTGAATTAATAAAAACATTTACTTCCCTACATTTATTATTTGTCTCAGAAAATATTGTTTTCTTAAACAGAAACATGTCGCTATTTTGAAACAAGGAAAAAATTAACCGAATTTGAAAAATAAATAAATACCACATCGAAGATTTTTGTGACGGGGATATCATTTCAAAATGTTATTAAGAAGCAGCGATAACTGCTAAAAATATTGTCTCTTTTAGTAACATTATTAATTAGAAGTGGCGTACAGTCTATAAAGACTGAAAAGCTGTGATATAGAAGGAAACTGAAATTATTTACTCTTGTTGAATCCTAAATCCTAACTTTAACTTTCCCAGAAGAGACTGTAGAGTCAAGTCAGTGATTCCACGATTTTTAAATCCGTATTTTGAAGGACTAGCTTACCCGGGTTACGAATAACCTGATTGTTTCAAGAAATTCCTGCTTTCATCATTATAAGCGGAATATGTTGCCTGTGCAATGACGGAGGATACACGATGCCTGAGTGGAAACTTGACGCATTTGTCAAATCAGCCACTGAGCGGTCGGATAATTTGTTTATTTGGGATATATGAATGGTATGTACTCTCAGTATCGCCCCGGTGAAAGACCATCATTCACAATCAAAACGTTACTTGCAATTGCTTTAGCCATATTTGTTGACGGGATCTTAACTGTCAGGTAATTTCCACCTTCTTCTTCTCAATCTCCGTCATATCCCCACTCCCGTCAGCCTTACTCCAATAGGGGATACCATAGCCCCCATGGCTCCGAAGAGTTGAGACTCTAGTATGGTATTTACATTTTTAAAAAAAACAAAAGTAAGTGCGACAATATCACAACGCAACCGAATAAAACATTGAGATGAAGTATTATTTCCGTTTCGCAGCACGTGCATTGTAAACTGGGTTGGCTTGGCTTTGAAACAGTAGCTCTAACAGCCAGCGACATTCTGACTCACAGATGTAAACAAACTGCGAAGCGTACCTCATTTATACCAAATTAATAAACCAATGAGAATTCTCATCTCCGCATCGTAAAAATGCAACAGTATTCGGAAATGCTAAATTTCTCCACAAAATTAACTTAATCCGGAAGTGGCGGTCTGTTTTACATGAATTAAACTGCATGTAATTTTTTTGACAAAGCCATTGTCATCGCATTCTGTTAAAATTTCATGACAATATGATTTTTTTTTTTGAATGCAAATACCACACAATAATCTCAACTGCCTGGGATAAATAAGGATTAAGAAACTCCATTGAAAAATATTATGGTTATAAAAACAATTTTTTTTTCACTTCTTCAATAAATATTAAGCATAATTTAAATGAAAAATATTTTTGTTTTAAGCCAATTTTCATTTAAATTAAAATATCAAGCCACAAAGTGATTGCTTCCTTCAATAAATATTAATTAACATATTCAATAAAATGAACAATAATTGTTTTGTGTAAACTTCTATTTAATATTTAAATATCAACATGTGTCGGTAGCGAAGCTTCGTTTATCAGGATGCTCAGTATACTAATAAATAATGACAAGAATGGACAAACAATAAACATAGAAAAAAATTTATTAAAAAAATAACATATAATAACGTAAGAATAGACAAATTACAAACGTAAACAAAAATTAACAATTAATTATGAAAATAATTGATTAAAATGTAAAATAATTGAAAAAAAAATTATTCATTTAAAAATAAAATCAATGAGATAACAATGTATGATTTTTTTTTATTAATATTAAATTAACGTTACAATGTGAAAATAGATTCAGAAGTTGCCAATTTAAAAAAAAAAAACTATTTACTTGATATTAATATTTTATTGACTATTAAGTGAAATTATTAAATTTTATGATTTATCTTATTGTAAACCAGTTATATTCGTACGTAATATTAAAAAAATGCATTTATTCATTGGATATAATATTAACAACTCTCAAAATGAAGCACGAAACCGAAATACAAAAGAAAATAAAAAGGTTAACTGTTAACTGTCGGTTTATGACTTAACTGAAAGTAAAATTTTGAAAATTTTAATTATGACTTTTATTGTTCAATTTAAAAATGGTTTATTTATGAAAAACGTTCTGCTGGGTAATTAGTATTACGCGTAACAGCTTTTTCGCCTTCTGAAGGCATTATCAGATGGTATAAAATCGAATTACAGACGATCTATTTATATTATTTCTATGTAGGCATTTATAATGAAACTCAAAATGTCATCACAACACAACCGAACTTATGGTGTTTAATAATAATAATAAATCGTCATTTGAAAACGATTAAAACCATTAGAGACTTAAACATCTTGTGGTTGGTCGGCGGGCTCTGACAGAACTTAGACCACTCACTCACGAGTCGATAGGCCGCGTGCCTTAAGAATGTGGGCAATTCTGCGCGATGCCACGATGCGTGCAGTTGTGTACCACTCCCGTATAGAAATTATTTCATAATTATTCTTTTTTTTCATTATGGTTAGTTATTTACATATTTCGACCAGAGTGAAAATGGTATTTGTTAGACGCGGTATTCACACGCGAAATTTGGGAGTGAGGACAGGAAGGAGATGGGAAAGACAAAGGTTGAAAAGTACCTGGCTATTTAGATTTCGTCACCAAACATGACTAAAGCCATTTTAAGCATTTTAAGTGTATCTACCACTCTTCGTGTAACACTTTAAGTTGGTACACAAGTAGACAACGTTTTTACAATACTTCCGTAAAATAATTTTTTCAAGGAATAAAAAAAAATTCTTTCTCAAAGAATTCGATAAGAACGGAAAGTTTTTTTCGTTATTCATAACTAAATTGCTACAAATTTTATTCAGAGAAAGGTTAAATTCCTGAAAAGTTTTCGAATATTTTATAATGATCCCTAGGTTTTTTTATTGAAAGGTGAGATACTGACCGTTCCTATTAGAAAAAAAAACAATATTTCGTGTTAAAGTACAGTAAATTAACCTTTTTATTAAATAATCTTTCTATATTTGGAAAATAGAGTGTAAGAACTATGATTATTTAATTAATCCACTGGCAAATTTGCCAAGCGGCAATCATGACGTCCGTATGCGCAGTCAGCAGCAAACTAACAGTCGTTCTCCCCAACTTTTCGAATGATCAATCTGAGCCACCGATCAGCCAAGTGTTTTGTTAAGTATTCGCTCTATTTGACTGTTTCCAAACATTTTTTATCTTTGAACTTCCTAAATTGTCTATGAAGGACTAGCCCACTTCTATGGAAAATATAATTGTACCCCCACACGTTCATAGTCAATAAAATTACATCAAAGTAAAAACTTTCAATGTTAAATTAACATAGACGAGTTAATTTTCTATTTATTATGAATACATATTATTTGTCTTAAATATTGTAATACAAACACCAACATTTTATATTTAAAAACGTATATTTTAAAAATAAAGTGTTAGGTTAGGTTAGGTTAGGTTAGGTTACGAACATTTTATATTTAAAAACGTATATGTTAAAAATAAAGTGTTAGCTTGACTTTTACTAAAATGCCGCGAAAACGGAAGTAGACTTTTTTGACGTTTGTCTTTCGGGTGTTCTTTCAATTTTCAATCAATAATTGTCAATAATATTTTCATCGTCGCTGTCTTCATATTCGCTGTCCATACCCGCTATTGGGTATTACATTAAAATATCGTCATTTTCGCTCTCCATATTCAAAATTGTCAATACACAATAGATACAAATAATAGTTCGCGAAACGAATGACGTTTGACCATAGATATATATGACATTTACGCTGTCATTTGACACTTTTTATAACTAGATTTTTACTGAGGAGAATTTTAATTCACAAAAATCGATAACTTAAGATGATCGTAAGTTTGACTGAGAATTTCGTTGGGAAAGGCGAATTTGTGCATTTGAACAGTGCTGAAGCAAAATTTCAGCTCAGCAGTTGCTCAGTAAGTTTGGGAAGAACGGCCGTAAATGTCTTCGTGTGACGTTAGCTTGCAGTTCATAATTCCTATATATTATTCATAATTATTATATATTTATTCCTATATATCTCCCGCGTTGTCATCCTTCTGACAATATATCGTGTGAAAGAAAGTTGATATTTTTTAAAATCTCCCTCATATCTGGGAGTTTTAAAAGATGGATCAGGATATTCAAATTAATAGAATGTGTTGCGCGCGCGCGACAGTATTGCTACTTGACAAAAGTTGCCAGTGGATTAATTTAATAATCATAGTTCCTAAAAGAGTAACTAAACACGAGATGTATTTTGTTAGTCGGCTGCAATTATTTTTTTTAAATAATTAAGCAATATAATTTCTCAAATCCAAAATTAAGTTTTGTACGAAACAGGCCGCGCAGCCGTTCCTCTTTAGATATTTTCCCAAAGAGCATAAATAATGACATATATTCAGTCCATTAAATTAATAGTCAGCATAGTTGCCTTACAAGCGGTTTTCGACCATAGCGTATTTTTGAATATTCATTTCCGTTTATTTTTTAATCTCAAAATTAATTTGGAATTTAATCTCAAAATTAATTTTGAATTTAATGTAAAAATTTTACTTTTACAGAAATTGAGAATTAATATATTACTATTATTTATTTTTGAAAACGTTTATTCCTGATTTTCTGCGTATTTTTTTAAACCAATTTTCAATTTTTATTTATTTCTTAAAAAAGGAATAAAAAACAGTAGTTGAAATAATATAATTTAATTTAACGTATCTTAAAAATAAAGTACAAAATGTTTTAAGAGCCCATTGACAACTGACATCAATCAGTTTAACGGAACTTTACTGTAATTATTTTACAGCATTTGAAAAAATAAAGGAATATATTTATAATTTCTTTAAAAGATTGGTATTCACTTTGTAGCGTCATTATTAATAAATTAATTAAAAACTACTTTGTATTTACCACTTTATTAATATGCACATATCAACATATTTCGAAAGCGATGCTTTCATCAGGAATACATAGAATACATATTCTATATGTTCCTGATAAAGGAAGCATCGCTTTTGAAACATGTTGATATGTGTGTATTAATTAATATTGTGGTGAATAGAAAGTAATTTTTAATTCATTTATGAATATAATTATTTTTAAAAACGTATTATTTCTATATGTATTTTTTTATTCCATGGCAAAGGGGGTAATTACATGTTTCTACAATGATAAAAAATCTAATTGAAAAATGGATGGCTTGATTTTACTTATACACTTAGATAGGTCAATTAATGTATCTATCCATCGTGAAATTATTTTTAATGTTTAACAAAGGCAGTAGAACCTTTAGAGTTTTTTTTTTTAAATCCGATCTTTTAACCGCCCAGCTCGTCAGCAGGGAGAATGAATTAAATTTGCATGCAAATTTTCAGGAAACGCCCTTCCTTCAATATTTTTTCAGCAAACTAAAGAAAAAATCATCGCGCTAAAGCTTCTCCTAACACCCCAAAGTCCGCTCTTAATTAATTTGGTACACAAGACACTTTTAACGTTTATATTCATGCTTTGGGCGGATACAAAAGCAAGCAAACGGTGACTTTTTTCCTCTCCCAAAAAATAACACTTTGGTACCGCGACAATCTAGTATCGGACTTAAACGCAAAACCCCTTATTAGCGAAGACAACAAAAATAACAATTTGCGTGAGTTTAATCTAGGACTTTTCTTATTATTTCAATTGCTTTGCCTACTGAAAAAAATCTGGTTGAATGAGAAATATTTACGTAGAAAACCAGTTAGAATTACGAATGGACTTCTTTAAAGTAAAGGATAGTGATTTTTTTCTATCGTAGGGTCACTATTAAACTTAATAGGTTACGCAATTAGAGTTCGCCAAAATAAAATAAACTTAGGGTTTTTACATTAATCATAATACCACACACGAGGCTCCGAGGAGGATAGTCTCCTTCAGGGACTATGTGATTTTTGAGGATGCTGTGTGTAGAGTATTTTTAAGGAGGGAAAGGATTGAACATCTTGAAGGAACCCGTGTTATAGGAAGCAAAAAATTCAGACACTGGCAAATCGTTCTACAGCCGTCGTGTTGAACTCAAGAACGAGTCGTAGAAACAACCCGTTCTCATGTGACAAATGTTGGGCGCGCGATGATCATGATTCCCAACTATGCACCGGTGCCAAAGGCGTCATTGTGTGTATTGTTGCATATGCATTCATTTCCGAAAGTGATGTCCCTACCAAATGCCACGCGTCACTGAGAAACAGCATTTTGTCTTGTTTCTAGAGATGAACGAACGAGTTTTTTTTTTAGATGGTTAATGATGTTTTTTATTGCGAATACTCCACAACGGTCAAAACTGTCTGGAGTTAGTGGGCTCATGGTGCCTCTAAATCAGATATGTTGCGTGGTTAAAGGGATTGGAAGGAGAAAGAGTAGGGTAAGAGGAAGGTTAGAAAATTCCTGGCTATTCATATCTGGTCACCAAATACGATTAAAGCAATTTCAAGCAACGTTTCGATACTGAATGGTGGTCCTTCACCAGGGCGATACTGAGAGAATCTACTTTGGGGTGTCTACGACTCACATGTCCCAAATAAACAAACTATACAACCGATCAGTGGCTTGTAGTTTCTTAATAATTAATTTACATATGTGTGTAAATTTGATTTTTTATTTTGTTATTATTATGACAGCTGTTTCGGAATTTAAAGCCGCCTAAAGATGTAACTTAATGATGATATTATTAAATTAGATTAACTTTTATACTTAAAAAAGCAAATAAATTTCTAAGAATTAAACATAATAACAATTAATATTTAATTAATATTTCTACATGAAAGAATAAAGATTTTAACTTAAAAAAAATTTTAACCGTGTTTTTTTTTTTATAAATTGGATAGAGTACAAGGATATTTCAGATATTTCGCTTTTATACATTAATTATTCGTATCGTCCATGAAAAAAAAAATTAAAAATATTCTTATCTGAACTGGTTGGCCCTAATACTATAAATGCTTTTCGCAGATTCCGATCTGTTAAAAGAAAACACTCGGATTTTTTCATCGCCACGTATAAAGTTTTTGCGGAAATTTCCTCGTCCAATTCAACTTTTATCCACTTGCAGCGGAGAAAAATAAATCAAAATTTAAATTCAATTTAAAGGACGTCTCGCCTCGTTTTCAAACTCCCAATAATAACATTTATTTGCATATTTCGAGAAAGAATTTTCACGTTAAAAATAAGTAAATACAAACGGGACATTTTATTTGATCCCAAGCTTGTATAAAATCACAAAGTTGAAGCAATTTGCGCATTTTATTACAAATTAAACGGTAAATTTTATCTGTCCGGAGACAGTGAAACTATTTCACCCCAATTGGGTAGTGGGGGGTGTGATGGAGTGGAGGAAGGTCGGGAAGTATCTGGCTATTCAGATCTGATCATCAAGCATGCTAATTGTATTTCAAATAACATGTTAATCATGAACGATCGTCTTTCGTCGAGACGACACTGCACGTATCTACCCCTCTGGAAATTGCTGCGAATGTACTACAAATTTTCACATTTTTTACACGGCGCACTTTTTTATATTAATACCGCACAAGAGTCCTAACTGCTCCCAACCGTCTGGGGCCAGTGAGACTAAGCCATCCCCAATTGGGGAATGTTGTGAGTCTGAAGGTATTGGGAGCGGAAGGATAAGGGGAAGAGGAAGGTGGGGAAATACCTGGCTATTCAGATCTGGTCACCAAACACGGCTAAAAGCCATTTCAAGCAATGTCTTAATTCTGAATGGTGGTCTTTCACCAGGGCGATACTGGAAGTATCTTCCACTCTGGAACGTGCGCAAATATAACATATATTATTTTGAAATGAATTAATTGTGAAACAGCACAAATTAATTAAATAAAATTTACTTGCGCTCGTCGGGATTTGAACCCGCATGTAATTATTCATAAAAATGGAGCTATACAAATTGTCCCATCATTATAAGGATACATATTATATAAGTATTTTTTTTTTCAATTTAAGTTGAAAAATGAAAATAAACAAATTAAAATTTACATATCCTTAAAAATTATTTACGATGTGGCTTGTCATAATTATAAAATAAACTTATAAATACGTTGTTACGAACCAAACGGGTGACCGTAGGTTAATTCTAGCTTCTTGTCACAAGGAAATAGCTGGGCATCCAATTACTAAACGACCCTCCAGAAATCACAATAATCAACCAATCCGGTGATTTCCCGCTTGTAATCAACCAATAAGGGGTAAAAAATCATTACCGACCATGTAGAACAGGGTAAGCGAAGCGACTCGCAAGCACTCCCTCTCTTCTAACCGGACCAGCAAGCTGATACCTGCGTGCTCTGTAAGAGTCCGCGGCTTGAGCCATTATTTCATCATCCAAGCCCGATTGGCAACGTTAATCGCATGCGGGTTTGAAGCCCCTAGCTGTTCGTTCCCATTTTACTTTAAAACACCAAGACTTGTTATTATCTACTTAAACTCAGCGTAGTGATGTCCGACGTTTGTGCCCAAGTACACAGCCCACGGCCATGGCGTCCCTGTACCAATATTCACATGTAAGCTGTCCCAAACCTTCCCTCTTTTATGTGTTGTACTCGTGTTTGCCATAATTAATTATCCCGGTCTAGAATTTCATCAGAGAGAGAGAGAGAAGTAATTTAACTCTATGTCAGAATAAGAGCCATCTACTTGGTGTAAAACTGTACATAACCTGCAATGTCTATGTTCACTTCACATTAAATTCTGAACTGAAAGTACTCCATCTCTTCATTTAAAGTGGAATAGAATTGCGTCTCTTCCAATTATAAGACTGCGGTCGACTCATATGACCCTGAGAGAGAGGAAACCTTCTGCTGTACCGAAACCTGAGCTATCTATTGTCCAGACGACGCTGAGACTCGCCTGAAATACCATCACCGGGTAAGTCGCGCTGTTATCCTTATCTCCGCCTCTCAATTGCTCCCGACCTCCATCTCATCCACCAAATGTTAACCCTGACGCCCACCGTTGTGCATTTTCTCCTACCCGACCTTCCTCCATCCCATCTTTCCCATCATCATAACAACGTGTTGATCAAAATTTAATACACATAATAATCTCGACCGGTTTCGGAAGTACCCTCCCCCGTCAGGAATATGTTAAAACAAAACTAAGATATAAAATAATGATAGACATACATGAATATTTAGGTTTTGGAGTGGGAGCCGACTAAAGCGGAATGGCTAAAAGAGGATACGCGATAAATTTACTTGGTAATTCAATATACTAGAGTTATTATTTGGGGATTTTAGAATTTCCAGTACTTCTAAATGATCTATTTTTTTACTTAATTATTGCAGTGAGGAATTTGTACTGACGCATCTTATAAATATAGATAATATATCATTTTCACCAAAATTTCATAAATTAAATTTCAAGTTCAGAGAAAGCCTTATTCAAATTGTTATTATTCAAGAACTGTGAAACAACTGGCTAATAACACAAAATAATAACAGAACTTGAATCGACCTTTGAGAATTGAGAATTTGAATATTACCTTTGAAATTTTAACGAAACTCTTTGAAGAAACCCGCCTTTAGCTTTGTTTTTCCAATATGTTTATATATATTTTTTTAACATTTACTTCACACACAAGGCTCTTAGGAAAACAACGTTATGTGGACGGTTTTTTAGGGAAAGGAAGGAGAAGGAGTTCTGGGAAGGAAAAATTAAGAGGTGTGGGTGGGAATCTGGGTTCAGTATGTGCAGAAGTGACGGACATATGAATCCATCCCTTGCACTGCAGTGCAAGGCGAATGGTCAAACGTGTCCGACTGGCGAGGTCAAAGGGTTTCTCCATACCGGCATCACCCCATCCGACGCATCCGCCACCAAGACCTGGACAAACCTCACCCCGTGAATCCGGGCACCCCTGTTAAGTCACCAAACGTAGCAAACCACTTAGGTATCTATGGCAAGCGGTTGGTTATCCAATCAATAATTCCAGGGGCAGTAGTACCCATGACTGCCTCCCAAATTAAATTTAATATAAAATATCACACATTATATTTTAATGATCATCTAATTCAATTTCCACCACCTGCATCGATGTAAGCACGTAGCTACAAGATACAAGGGTGGCCGGTTATAAACCAATAGATTGATGGAATTCCAAATCAATTTTCCTTTATCAGGTTCATCCGAGCGCGAATAATCTTGTAGGGGGCTTAATTAATCGGCTCCTCGGCGCAAGTGCACTGGGATTAGAGTGCCCGCCACTGCACAGAAAATACCTAGAAGTGTCATATATACCGATTTGAAGGAAAACTGACATGAAATTGAGATTAAAAACCTCCAATTTAGGTAATATCTTTATACTTCCAGAATCGATTGAGACCAATGAAAATTGGTCAACTGTTCAGGAAAGATTTTGATGGATATTTTTTGGATACTTTTGAATTTTTTGAAATTATTGAATATTTCCGAAGATATAAACCATCAAAATGTTGATATTTTAGGAGAATCTAGCCAGCCGTATAACGTTACGGTATATTAATTGACTGGCACGGCCATATATACCATAAGCGCGGCAGTATGTGGTACTGCCATTCGAATTGTGAATTGTACTGAATTGTGACTCTTGACGTCATGGGTATTTGTATAAATTCACTATGAAAGCTCATAACTTCGTAATTATTTGAGATTTCGAAAAACTTATTTTATTGTCGATATTAAATATTTAAATATAATGCATATTGATCAAAACATAAACAAAATAATAAAATGGGAAACAACTTCTCATGAGGTATGCTGTGAAGCTGCTGTGTGGGGAGGGGAAAGAGAGAAAAATGGAATAGTGGTACCTACTTATCCGGATCTCGTAACTTAACACGCCTAGATACTTTGACGGTATCCGTGGTTGAGTGATTATGATCACCGGCTACGAATCCGGAGGTTGCGGGTTCAAATCCCAACGTGCGCAACTAAATTTTATTTGATTAATTTGTGTTATTTCAAAATTTATTCATTTCAAATAATATATCGCATATTTGCGGCACGTTCCAAAGTGGAAGATACTGTCAGTATCGTCCTAGTGAAAGACCACCATTCAGTGTCGAAACGTTGCTTTAAATGGCTTTAATCGTATTTGATGACCAAAGACGAGTGGATCCAGACGATTGGGAGCAGCTGGGATTCTTGTGCGGTACTCAAATAAAAAACACACCTGAAAATTTAAAATTTGCAATAATGCGAATATGTATGCAAATTTCGTGATTTTAACCTGAAAATGCGAATTTTTATCATGTTTACGCGAATAACGCGAAATTCGCAAGTTTCGTATTTTTCACACGATGTTCTGATTTTTTAAAATACGATTGTATTATTATACATTCTAAATATTTCATTGATTATTAAGGTTTTGATAATCTCGATTAGCCATCAAATGATAAAGTAATAAAAAATAACGATATAACTAAAATATAAATAAAAAAATACTAGTTTTTGTACTAAATACTACAGCTGAAGCAGAAAAATAACACCACTTTTCCCAAAAATAACGTGACTTTCACCAAAAATAACGCGATATCCGCAAAAAAACACGACCTTTCAAGTATTTTAGGGCGATACTAAGAGAATTTATCATACTACCATATTTACACAAGAACTGTCGATTCATTGATTTATGTCCAAATTAAGTTTCACATGGCCACAATTCACTTCTACTGGGTTGTATCTTCAATGGTGCCCGGTGAGCATGGCCACTATATTTGTCACCTCTTAATCCCCAAGATATATTTCCTATACAATATTATTTGCCAGCTAAATCATGGGATCCATGGAAATGTGATGGTGTATCGCGTTGATTTATTCATCACATGGTTGTGTTTAATGATGCTGAACTGTTAGATATAAGAAAAAATGATTGTCTACAGTGCCTAAAATATATATTTTCAAGAATATTAATATACTGCCACTTCTTTTGCATTATATACATTACACGTAGGTTTATGTACATGTGTTCAGATGTATATACAATTTTTTTTTTTTAAATGTGTAGAGTAACTGATATGAATATCCAGGTGCAGGGTTCAATTCCCTCGTTTTTATATTAACTCCAAACAGGAGGGAAAATAATGACCCTCTGGGCCTATGTCATAAAATAATATTAAAAAAATATATATTAAAGACAGGCAAAGATTTCCAGGTTGCGTAAAATGTGTCAATATTTTAAAATCTCCTACTATCATCACAGTAAGCGGAAGATGTTGCTTGTGTTATGAAGAAGGACTTAGCCAACCAAGGGATTGAAATTAAAATGATTTTTTTAAATTAAAAACCTTCGTAACTATCGCAAGCATCGTCAGGCTGGGACAATTAAAACTGTATCTATTGTATATATAGCATCGATGTCAGGAGTGAGTCCCCCTGCTTTCTAATATTGTTTTTATTTATGACTTGAAACTTGTTTTATTGTTGACGGTACTGTTTACTATTATGTTTTTAAAAACTACTTTCGGGTTGGTTTATTACCCTCTAGAAGACGTATTACATTGTTTTTGTTTACTAAATCTATAGGTTTATAAAAAAAAATTATGTCATTCCTGTCCACTTTTATTTGAATAGATTCTGTCATATCTATCTTGTTTGCTAAAATGAATTTTATAGCATTTTTTTCCTGTAGTTACATGACCTACGGGTAACCAGGTACATTTTAATGGGTCTTTAAAATATTATGTTATGTTATAATAGGTACACATCAACGGGTTGAACTCACGCCTGGGTGGGACCCAAACACCATGCCAACTCAACCTCTGACCGGTGTCTGTGGAGATGGTGTATGGAGGGTCTTTTTAAGAAGAGGGTGGGTGTTGAAGAGACCCATATTGTAGATGAGAGGATACCCAGAGGCCGGGAAATCGTTCCACAGCCGGGCTGTTAAACTGAAGAACGAGTTGTAGAAATGACCCGTTTTCATTTGACAAACATCAACCGTGTACAAATGTTGGACACGCGTTTGGCATGTTTCCCGACTATTCACCCCTGCCTACGGGATCAGTGAAGCCAGTTCCTCGGAGGATTTTCCATTAAAATACCGGTAAAACAAGGATATCATTCCCACCTGACGCCTGCGCTTTAAAGAATACAATCCGTTTGTATTCTATCAGGAGAATCTATCAAACGGACCGCCCGTTTCTGCACAGATTCAAGGGTTTTTCGGATATTTGAGGGCTTCAGACCAGAGGTGGCTTCCAAATTCAACAGTGACGCATACTTGTAATTTTAACAGGTATGCCTCTAATTAATTTATTGAAAACAACATGTTTGCATTTATGACCCATGTTTTTTTTCTTCTTAATATTGATTTCCCTAATAAACTGCGTTCCAACCAAAAAGCAGCCAAGTCTTATGTTAGCTTAACTAAACTGAATCATCTACTTTGGAGTTCAGCACGTCGCAATCTTACCTTTTAATATGTTTTTTTTTAATATGATTACCGTACAAAAGTCTCAACTGCTCGGAGACAATTAAACTATAGCAACTCCAATTGTGGTATGTTGTGATACTGAAGGTAATGGTAGGGAATGTATATAAAAATGAAGGTCAGGAGCTTTTCATATCTGTTCACAAAACAGGACCTTTAAGCAAGGATTCGATTCTGAATCATAACTGTTATGTATCTGTCATATTAATAAACTTTCACCAGGGCGATAATAAGAGTATCTATCTCTCTGATACATGCCGCAAATATACGACGTAATTGTAGCTACTACATAAATATTCTGAAAATTAGAAAAAAGTGAAGAATTGTGAATTTTGTGAACTGCCCCATCCAAGGCGGCTGTCTAGTTTGCCCATACTGTCGCTAACCCACTGGCAATCTCACAATCTTAGCAAGTTGATATCTCTATTCAACTTTATTTCTCTGAAAAATCGTTTGCGGGAATGGGTTTAAAAATCCAAAATGTATGGTTCCCAATGGAAGGGGTTTAATCTACTGGGATTGTAAAAATAGGAACACGTTGTAAAAGATACACACAAATGTCAAGTCGGGAAGATATACAGACAGTTAAAAAATCTAGGACAAACACTTGGCACTGTTTGGCAAAGCAAGTGGTGGGGAAACCGGGAGAAGAGAGTGTGGAGAGGAGAGTTACCAGGGTTGTATATGGTCGAGAGGAGTAACGAGTATTTGTTTTGTCCTAGAAAACTATTGACATCTGTGTACTCGTCGCCGTGTCTTCCCGGGGATATAATTGACAACTTGATTTGAGAACAAACAGGTCTCGATTCGGGCAAGTCTCTATTGTATTGTATGAAATAATTGCTGTTATTGCATGTGACAAATGTGAAGAAATCTGAGGGTGAAATGATAGTGTGATGTCTCAAGAAATAGAAACTTAAAATAAGATATTAAAGAACAAAACATTTTGAAACGCCCCACGAAACTCATTAGGTTTAATGCGTTGCGTTTCACAGTCCAAATAGACTATTTGGAAGAGAAATTTTTAGAATCTATCTATATATATGTAAATATATATAAAAAAATAATGTTTATCTCCCTGTCTGTCTGTCTGTCCTCGATTCCTCGAAAATTACTCGAACGGTTTCGCTGAAAATAGGAAGTTTGTTTTTTATTAGTGCCGGGAAGGTTTAGAGAATAGTTTGAATTAAATCCAATATGTAAAACTGTGGCTATGTTTTAAAATTATTATTAAAAATATTGATCTCAGAATATTTTATTCAGTAGTATTATTGGTAGATATACCACTCTGGTTAGCCACAGATTACATATTCAAAGGAAGAAGGTTTGTTTGGATAGAATATTTTAAAATTTGAAAACACAAGTAGGTACCTACTTAAGAACTTTTTTATTTAAATATGTATAAAAAAATATTTTTTCGAATAAAACAAACTTTCCAAATTAATATTTCTTTACTTAGAAATAGTAGATCGCTCTCAAGCATGCAAGCCAATGTAAAAGGTCTCAAAGGAAGATGCTGAAACTCTTTATTTGAAAGAATACCATAAAGATTAAAGCTGTGGTGTGTCTCTGTAATAAGTGTCTCTGAACACATAGTATATTATATTATATCAGTAATATATCTTTACTACAAATGCAAATTATGTATTGTAAATATTGTTAATGTACTGTGAAAATTAATTATGTATTTTAAATATTATGTATGTTTTTTTCTAAAAACTGAGCTGCAGGTTCTGCATCTGATCCCAAGATGAGTTTCTTAACTCTTGGGAATACAATGCATAATGTATTGTATACTTTTTGATAAAAAAAATAATCATTAAAAATAATTTATGGCACCCAAGCGACAAAGCAAGAATACACAACTTCATAACTTGTTTCCAAATAAATTAGTGCACGAAATGATTATGAAAGTATATAAAAAAAAATAACAGAACAGGTTTCACGACCGTTTATCATTTTCTTTTCGAAAATAAAATCTCAAATCCGAGTGATTTATTTAACGGTAGTCTCAACAAAATAATTTATTTATCTAAAAAAAAAGTGAGTATCTCGACAACACCCATCTGTAATTTACCAAAATGAAGCAAATTCTTTACTAGGTCACCACACCAACAACCATAATATGTTATTAGCCCGTGCAGGTAAAGCTCTAAAGTCAAGATATACTTTAGGAACATTGTGAAACGCAATAAGGAAGTCCAATCCATTTTTTAAATCAATAATGATATTCAAATTTAAATATCAGTATATAATTTTTTTTTTAAGTTAAAAGTTTCAATTTTTCAAAGCCCGCCGAAACGTTCCAAATCTATGGCCAGTCGTTTTTGAGGTTAGAATGTCAAATGTTTAAACAGGGATGAGCTTTACCGTACATAATCTCATATTCTATCCATGGTTAACCATAAGTAATAAAATTATTCACCCTTTTAGAAACTTTTACTTAAAGAATAATAATAGTACTGAGGATTAACATTATCATAATATCGGTATTGATAATTAGTTTGCTCGTGAATAGTCCATTTTTTTATCATTAGTAAAAGTTTTTTTTAATATTGAAAAACAATTATAAAGCTTAGTCACCCAAATTAAGTTCTAATATTGCCAAAACTAAAAAAATACATATTTAAAATATAAAACAAAATTTAAAAAAAAAATGTTCATACTAGTACAAAAACAGACTGCGCACGTGACGTCAAATGTTCCAAATGCAATGGTATCAACATAACAAGGTGTATTGATGAGATGATTTTTTATTCACTTTTAAATAAAGTTTTATAAGTTATATGTATAACTATATATATTCAGAATCGGCGTTTGCTGATCTACCTGTATATGAATACATATTTTTTAAAGTCATTATATTTTTCACTGGAGTTCCTTATTAGAGCGAGGCGTGGAGAAGAAGGTTGGAAGTACTATTCAAGTTTACCTATATTTACCAATGAAGATAGCTAACGTTATTTTAAACGAGGTTACAATGCTAATAGTAGTATTACCAGGTTGAAGTAGGTAGGAAGAACGTTACACTCCACAACGAAGTGAATATTCGCTTTTTTATCAGGATTAGCATACCATACATGTGTCTTCAATTATGATTTGCCGGATATCAATCAGCAACCTCTGGATCTGGAGTTAGTATATTTAGCATTTACCACGAATTTCGACAATAATGTCGTCGGCAATTTTAGAAGCCTGCCGAAAAATATTTTTTATGTAAACATTTCTTTAAGTTAATATTTGGAACAATATGTAATCCACCTATGTTGAAATAGGTAAACTTATACGTTCCTGATAAGTATACTAGTGGGAGATCCCATACATTATTTCATGCTCCGAAAGTGAGAACTTTCCTTTACCATAACACGCCAATCAGCAGAGCGGCTCAACTGTTCAACTATGGTGCATTGGCCGTTGACATTTTTAAAATCACTTACAGACAATTTTGCAATCTTAACCCATGTTACAAAAGAGTTATAAAACTGCCCCCATGACTTTTTATACTTTATCAATCAACATTTCACTTCTTGCATGTTTGATACAGTATTTATTAAAATCATTAATGCACAAATGTTTACTTATTTGTAGTGATTGTTATTTCTAATGCTTGTCTAGGTATATTTTTTTACAATTTCTCATTTATCAAACTCGGTAATGTATTGGTGTATAATTGTTTTATAGAGGCTATGAAAAAAATTAAATTAAATTAAAATAAATAAATTATTCATTCAAGATTTCAAGTTCTCAATCACCCGTTTTTGCAGCGGACTAAAAATGCGGTAAACATTTCAAATAACAAAAAAATATATATTTACTGTAATGAAACGGGTTGCATTTAAATTAAAATTTAAAATAAACTCCCTTGCAGCGCGGCCTGAGCAAACCTCGTCGTCCCCATTCCCACCGACTGCATTGCGACTATTTCGTCCGGGAAAAGTGTTCAGAAGTATTCGAAGCAAATCTATGCCGAGGACGCCTCGAAGTTTAATTTCGATTTTTGTCAACAGAGCGATGACAGCGCTGCCTGGCGGCGGTGGTTCGAATTATAAATGTCTTCCAAAGTGTTAACACTGGAAATTTTGCGGAGTTGGCATACGAGAGAGGAAACGCCAAGCCGTAAATCAAAATTATACTTTTTTAATGCCCCGTACGTGAGTTCCCACCGTATTTATGTGCTGCTTCCATGGATGTATTACGCTATACTTAAAATATACTGCGCTTTCTAAAGAGTTTTTTCTGACGCTGTTTGTGTTCAGTAGTATTTTAATATTGTCTAGCTAGTGTAAGGCTTTAAACATAATACCAAAACGGGCGTTGGGAAAATCGTATCAGATAATTGGTTTTCATTTTCATCGAAAAGCTTCCGCGAAAAAATATGAGTTAGTTGTGCAAACAGTGTTGTCTATCGAAGTGCTACGAAGATAGCATTTCTACAGCCGGGATACATCTAGATCTTCGTAGCCTTGTACAGTGATATTACTAATCTAAAATCGAATATTTGAGACATAAAAGAATGTGTGTGTGACAGATTTGTATGGTATTTCATCTCCTCTGCCTACCTCTGCTGTAAACGATATGATAGTCAGTCAGTTGATTCGAATTACAAAAATCAGTTTATATGGCGCGGAAGTAAAAAGCAAGTCTTTGTTAACATTTGTTATTACGTATTTGATATTTAATTGAGTACCCATAATCGAACCCTTGATAAACCCCAGATTAAATCGTCTTGAACTCCGTCTGAAATGTTGATATTTTAATCAAATTAGAAAAAAAGTTTAATATAAGATATTTTTATATTGTAAATAGGAGAACTATCAATTCATGGGTCCCAAATCAAGCTCAACGTAATATGTGAAGAAAAATGTAAGCTAAATGGAAAAATTGACAGTAAAAAATGTGTAGAGGAATAATTTCTGCATATTTTATCCCAGGACTGATTATGAAACAGTTCGCTTTGTGACATTCCACGGAACTTTGTGATGGAAACAGAAACAGTTACATTGTGGAATAGAAAAAAAATAACACTTTCGGAATGGGAGCCCAGAAGCGGGAAGCGGTTGCATGAGAACAAGCGGTGAAAACTCCGTGCGAGTTGAACATATTCAGGAGGGACGTGGCCGTGCGCTAAATTCCCTAATACTTTTCATTCACAAGCGTGCCGCGTAAAAGGAGTTTTTCCGCTGCCAATCCCACAAACTTTTATGTGCGCCTGGTAGTTTTTCAAAGTAATTATTATTTTGATATCAAAGCAGTTCTTTTCGGATGGATAGCGTGTGTTTGATGAGCAGCTCCGATTCAGTACTTTTTTAACAAATATTTATTCATAACGGAATTTTTCGATGGAGTAATGAGACAGAAAAAAAAATGTTTTCACATAAAACAGAAATGACATGTTAAAATATCTGAAAGACTTCAAATTTGTTTCATTCAAGAGTTTTCTGATAGTATTGCAGTATATACGATAGTTCTGCAATATTAATATTGAAACTTTATATACTTCGACGGCCTCCATGGTCGACTACGAATCCGAAGGTCGTAGATTTAAATCACGGCGTGCGCAAGTAAATTTTATTTCATTTATTTGGGCTGTTTCACAATTAATTTATTTCAAAATAATATGTAGTATATTTGCGCACGTTCCAGAGTGGAAGATACTCTCAGTATCGCCCTGGTTAAAGACCACCAGTCAGAATTGAAACGTTGCTTGAAATGACTTTTAGCCGTATTTGGTGACCAGATCTAAGTAGATAGGTATTTCATTACCTTCCTCTTCTCGTTCCCCTCCCCAATACCTTCAGCCTCACAGCATTTCCCAATTGGATATACCATAGTCTCACTGGATCTAGACGGTTGGGAGCAGTTGGGACTCTTATGGGGTATTCAAATAAAAAATAAAATAATTTGTCAATATATTTGGTAAATATTCTAAATAATGTGAACATTCCATTAGTAATCTCAAAGGCGGTAAGTTCTGGCTTTTTCCATCTTAGACAGATAAAATCAATCAGTAGATGCCTTCCCACTGATGCAGCTAAAACACTAATAAATTCTTTTGTTGTCTCACGTATGGACTACTGTAATAGTGCATATGCTGGTCTCCCCCAGAAACAACTCAATAGGATCCAGTCAGTCTTCAATGCTGCGGCGAGAATTATATATAGTGAGCCTAAATATTGTCACATAACTCCACTTCTAAGGGATCGCCTTCATTGGCTTCGATGCCCTGAAAGAATAGAATTCAAGATTTGCTTAACAACCTTCAAAGCACTCCACGGAAAGGCACCAGCCTATATATCTGAACTCTGTGTCCGACAAAACCCAGGTGATAGACAGCTTTCTTTGAGGTCAGCAGATTTGAATGCTGCTAACCGATTAGTTGAACCCTCTTGGTCAAATAAACCCGTGTACTATGATCGCGCTTTTTCTATATCGGGCCCGGTCATCTGGAATAAGCTTCCCCCAAATATTGCTAACATTCAGAATTTAGCAGAGTTCAAAAGGGTATTGAAAACAAAATTATTCAAAAAATCCTATCCGACATAAAACATAAATTCATGTACGTAGAAACATAATTTCAGGACATTTTTTCTTTTTTCTTTTTCCTTTTCTTTTTCTTTTTCTTTTTCTTTTTCTTTTTCTTTTTCTTTTTCTTTTTCTTTTTCTTTTTCTTTTTCTTTTTCTTTTTCTTTTCTTTTTCTTTTTTTCTGTTTTTTTCTTTTTCTTTCAATCCTCCATAGCTTATTTAGTTGCGGTTTTCTCTCCTTGTTATTTAATTCCATTAGTATTCAGTGAAAACCATGTATATAATGTCATATAATTTTCTCTTGTTATTTGTACCTACTATATATTTGATTATTTACACCCTTAGTTTCTAAATTATTATTTTATAATACCTGCTCATGAATATTGTATGTCATAGTATTAATTTGCATATTGTATATATATTATAATAACAGATATACTATGTAGTATATCTGTTATTTTACAATTAGGTTAGGTTAGTTAGTGTAAAGCGCACTTGAGGTGAACCTTCACAAAACTGCGCTATAGAAATTAACTCTTATTATTATTATTATTATTAGTGAATGAAACATGGGGTGTCTGTTTAACAGATTCTATAAACGTAGAATATTAAATTTACAGATTCTGCTTGACGAAACTGGTAACAATGATTAACTGTGCAGCAATGCATCACCGAGCCAAGGACAACAGTAAAACACAAGTTCGAAGTTTTTAAAATGAGAATGAGTCGTTTATTCGACACGATCTTCTGTAAAACGACTCGTAGATGGAACGATCTGCTTGGCTTTCGTATTTTTTCCGGGTTTCTACATGACATACAAAACATACAAAACCAGATCACTTTCATTAACCCCTTCCTTAGCCCTCCTCATAACTTCGCCCATTCGGGGAGCGACACAGATTCCACGACTTTACTCTGCATAGTTAGAGATTCACTTTATCCAGAAAAAAAACTCGATTTTTTTTCTTTCTCAGTGGCAAATTCTACATTCCGGTAATAATAAATAACCCCCATAGTCCATTAAAGCATAATATATTCTCCCTGATTGAAAAATCGAAACAACGCAGCACAAAAGAAAAAGTGACAATTGATTTTACGGTAATCTATGCCAGATAAGGCCCAAAATATCTACAGTTTTTAATTTTCAAACGCGTCACTTGTATGTTCCTTTATAGCTGTCATTCCCAAAATGGGGGATCCGCCCCCTTTGGAGCGCTCGAAGGCTCAAAGGGGGCGCTGGTAAGGGGGTAAGACACCAGAGAAGTACTAGGTTATTCAAAAAGGGCAAATATAGTTTATCCCAAACTATAGGGTGTATTAAAAATCTAATTAACATACCGCGAAAGAAGGAATGTGGTATTATTTGTTGATATATAGGGGTTTTTATTTCCTAGGCAACGATCATCGTTCGTGCTCCGAAAACGTAGTTCTGGAACGAACATAGTACTTAGAACGCAGCCCTTCAAGGATAACACCATCGTGTCCGGCGAGAGCTTGGGACAGTTGGAACACGTCGAACGAGAATTTTTTACTCCTTGAGAGCCAAGAGAAGATCGCGTTAAGAGAATGAGTTGAAATTCAAAACTTTTAAATTCAATTTACACTTCTCTTGAGGAATGGCTGCGCGGCCTGTTTAATGAAAAACTTAATTTTGGATTCGAGGCCAAAATACTCACCTAAAGCTAATGATTTTTTTTTCATCAAAAAGTATAGTTAATATCTAGTACGTATTAGAAGTAATTTATTTATTTTTGTTTTACATTATGAAATATAGGCCATTAAAGGAATTAAATTTTCGCGATTTTAGAGGTGCCTTTAACAATTATTTGGAGGCTAACGGTGATATAAATAAAAGTTTTACCCCGTCTGTTTTGAAAACATAATGCAATATAAAAAAAAATTTACCATTATGGTGGATTTTAAATTAAATTAAAAACGACCATTTTACGTTGGAACAAAAATTTAATTTAATTAAAGTATGGACCAGAAAAGGTTTTTTTTAAATGTTTGGTTTTTGTATTTTTATTTACGTAATCTCACTTACGAATACATAGAAAATATAATTTTTTTATAATAATACAATAAAACCGCGAGTTGCCTCTAAAATTATGCCTTTTTTTGGCCTGTACTTCATAATTTAAAACAAAAATAAATAAAATACTTCACATACGTACTGGATATTTATTTAATCTTTAGTTAAAAAATATATATCATTCAGTTTTGATGGGTATTTTGACCTCAAATCCAAAATTAAATTATGTATGAAACAGGCAGCGCAGCCGTTCCTCTCAAGCAATACGAATAGCCGGTGACTGAGTTAGCATCGCATCTGGGTCCCACCCAGGCATCGTGAGTTCAATTCCTCGGCTGGCGAAGTTCTCCATCCCAACACAAGCAACATCTTCCGCTTACTGTGATGGTAGTAGGATATTTTCAAATATTATCATATTATTCGTAAACTGGAAATGTTTGTATTTCTTTAAAAAAAAATCTTGTGTATAGAAGCGGAGTGTACATATTGCGTTTACATAATAATGTTCATAAAAATTATGCTTGAAATGATTTATAAGATGATGCTACAGAGTTGGTGGTTTACATTATCAAAAAAATGGTGCATAGCGACAAGTTTTGATTTAGTAGTTATAATAGACATAACATAATATACGTAAGTACGATGTGGCGTAGGATATTGAATGTATAGCATAACGGTAGAATCTTATTCGGGTATATGTGTGAAAAGTGTGAGTGCATTGTTTTTACTTAGTTTGATTTTGGTGGACTTTTACGTTTATTTTGAGATGTTTTTTAATTGCATATGAGAGTTCATTAGTAGGTGTATTTTATTATTCTAATGGTAGTTTATTGAAAATTTTCAATCCTTGATGTGTTTAGTGTTGTTGTGCAAATGAAGTATTGATTTTATATAGTGAGAATACGAATTTAAATCTTGTGCGATTTTCTGTGATGATTTTATATTTTCTAAATTGTTAGTTCGCCAAATTTGTCGAGTAAAGGCATTGTTTCTATAATGTCTACCAATGTTATGACATGGTAGCGCTCTCAGCGAAACGTGGATCTCTCATGGTGGATCGTCAACCGTGGAGTCTACGCCTAGCCGTCTGTCAACCCTGGCTTATGATTCAGACCCACTCCTCGTTGGAACGCCAGAGAACTTCTGCATTGTATTTCAGGTTACCTTCAACATCCATGCTTTGAGAGTCTTTTGTGAACGCATTAAGTCGTAAATAAATAAATATACAAGTGTTATTTCATATTAAGAGCCAATATACTCGTATATCCGTAAGTCCATTGTGTTATTTATACAGAGTCTGTCGCAAAAGTATCTCCCGCTAAAAAAATCTTGACTGCGCTAGAAGGGGTAGCGGGATGTTCCGAGTGATGGGGATGGTAGGGGGGAGTCGCAGTTACCAAACGCGCTACCAAATCAATCCTCTCCAAGCAACGGTAAAGCTAGCACAGTGGTCCTCGCAAAGTGTATTTTGTCGTCGCGTCGGAAATCAAGATTCAACATTTGCTGGAGCAGCGGGCAACCATCAACTTCTGCGTTCGGCTGAAAAAAAAACGGTTTCGAGACCCTGGCCATGATTCGGGAAGCCTTCCGTCATCTTCCAAAACTGATGACAACGTCACTAAAGTGAGGGAAGTGTTACAGTCTGAGTGTCCGTCCTTAAAAGGTTGCTCGGAAGGATTCACCGCGTCCGAAAGGAGATCGCCAACACCTGGATTTTGCATTACCAGAATGCCCCCTCACTCAGCTCTCATCGTCCAGAAGTTCCTCGCTAATCATGGCGTGGCGGCACTGCCGCAACCGCAATATTAATTGTTTGTACCTTTACTGGCAATAAATTGTCTGAAAAAGATTTTTTCTCGATACTTTTGCGACAGACCCTGTATATTATTTCTAATTTTGAAACTGCCAATTCATCAGTCTGATGATACGCGTGATAAGATAAAACCGATCCGGTCATAAATAAATAAGTGGAAAAAAGTTACAAAGGTTAAAAAAAAAATGTGTATATGTATTCTGTAAATCCCCTCTTTGCACTCTTCTGCCTTATTCTATGATTACTACTCGTTATATATATATATATATATATATATAACTGTTTTATTATATTATAAGTCTTCATCTACAAACCCTTCGTATACACAATGTGCTTCCGAATTCACCCCCCCCACAGAGCCTAAGCCGCGGCTAGTGTAAGTATACAACACTCAGCGTGTGCGAGTACTGAATGGTGCCATAGACCCCACAGCTCTCTCAATAACGTTGCATTCTTTAAAACTTATCCAGAACTCATTTAAAATAAATATTTCTATCAGTATGCAAATGTGACACCGAAAGCATCACTCTTAATCAGTTATATTTTTTATTACGACCGTGAAATACCGAATTACGTTTGATATTACGTATCCAAATATTTTCCATTTGTTACGAACATTAAGATGAGTTATGACCGATTTAATGTTGGGTACCAACAGACATTCATAACAACAGAATAAGTTTAATAAATGTTATTACAATAAACAAATATTTGCTGTGGGAATACAAATTAACCCTTTGCATGCCTGGCAGGGTCTGAGAGACCCGGGGATTTTAAAACGGCTATGTCATGCGTTTCAGTAACTACCGTTAATATGGATATTAGTAGAAATATTTTAATGTTTTAAATTACTAACTAGTATCCGGACTTTTTATCTAATATTTTGTAAAAAATTCTTAAAGTTGTTAAAAAAAAAAAAAAATCAGTCACGCATTGTATGAAGAGAAGATAGTTCTTCCGCGGTGCGCCCAGAAATATTCATCGTCAAAGTCCGGGCTGGACGTAGTTATATTTTTAGTCTCTATAAAAGTCATTTTTTTGTTCTTATATATTTGAAGTATTCACATTGTCTTCGGGACTAACCACAGAGGACATTAAAGTACTATTATTTGAAGTACAACATTATCCCGAAGAACATATCAAGTTTGATTCACTTACAAGGTAAAGTCAAACAAAGTGTTTCCGCGTATTGTCATCACTTCACCGTGACAGTTAAATAGATGTGGTAACATGCAATTAACACAAACCGTATGTAATAATTCTATATAACAGCACAAAAGGTGGTAGATCTTGTAGACAAGTTAAGTGGAACCAATGATATTTCTAGAAATTCCAGGTGTTGGCCAAGAACAATGATTTTCTATATTACTTGTGGTTTTATTATTTTTTAAATTCTTTTTTAGTATAATATTATTTTTTATGCAATAGTAATTTGTACCCGGTAAGCCACTAGCTTGTCAGTAGGAGTTTAGTTAAACAATATTAAAACAATAAATAATAAAAATCATACAAATAGTAGCGCAGTAATAGAACAATATAAGTAAATCCAAGTTGTGACCAATGTACACATGTTGAAAAAAGATATTATAAAAATATGAAAACAGTAGAACAGTTTTGTTATAGTGATAACAGACTCCAATTACACAATGACATGATTATATATGCACAATAATCAAAGGGGAATTAAAATGTGAAGAAAATATTCTATCCGTAGTCTTGTCTTTCGCTTACCGAAGAACATTTGAAGACTGGGAAGGACAACGACCGCATCCTTCGCTATACGCGTAAGAGAATTATAGAAATATTCTGTGAGGATGATTTTCAACCACCTCCAAAACACACTGATATAAAGCGCAGGTGTACAACACATCATAAAACAAAATATCGCAAGACAAAGTATGTGTGTTACTTTTGCAGTATTCATATTTGTTTAGAGCACTCATTTTTCTCCTGCCAAAAATGCGCCATTGTCCATGCCAAAAATTCTAACGACGATTAATGATAGAAAATATTATCTAAGTTAAATATTCAAAAAAAAATGGTTTCTATACAACGCACGAAGCATCCATTTGTAAATAATATAATTTTATTTTAAGTTTTACACGATAACAACCTTTTGTTAGATTTTTCTTTATTTAAAAATAAGAATGTTTGTTTTTGGTTCATTGTGAACAAAGGGGGTATAGTTTCTGCATTGTTTTGATTTTATGTATTAGAACATCAATTTTCAAAAAAAAAAAAAAAGTTATAAGTACAAGTAAATAAATATCGATTATGTATAGCCGGGTCCCGCAGACCCTGCCAGGCAGTAGTATAATATCAACAGGAGGGTTAATTAGAGTTCAATATTATTTTGTTTCAGTTACTGAAACAAAAGATTATATAAATTAAACGAAATTGTAATAGTTTTACATTGCTCGTTAGTCAGAAGCCAACAAAAATACGAATATTCATTAAAAGTAGTGATAAAACCATTGAAAAAGTTGAGTACAAATATTTCAGATAAGTTAATTTTAAAATACGTATTCCAAGTGAAATTCCAAAAAAGGTACTTCAATATCAAATTACCATATTTGGCTAAGAGGAGAATAAGAATTGATAAAATAATACGCATCTTGAACATTTTATAATTTATCTTTTTAACTTAAAATAGAACACATTTAAATTGGTTACATGTACTTGTATTATAATATGAACATAATTTAATATGCAATATACATTTAAGAATTATAACTTAAACTTTAAAAATGCACTTTACATGTTTCGTCACTTCCTTCTTAAATTTCTTCAGTTTCTTTCCACTTATTTTATGTTGGCCGGTATTTCTTGAAAGATCTTCATGGCTCTATATAGTAAGGAGTTTCGCGATTTTGTTTTCTTTCAAAAGGGAGTCTTATTTCATTTCTTCTTCTTGTAGAGTGATTATGTAAATGTCGATGTTTATTATTTCTTCTGAAAATTAATGAATAATCATTGAAGTAATGCCGTGAAATTCAAAATGGTATTACATTTCGACTAACTTAATATGTCATAAAGAGGGCATGTCATATTTCATTGTAACAACACTGCCTCCCGTTCCTCGTGCATCAGTTAATACCTAGAATCCATTAAACAAAACTCATGCCAGCATTAGTGATATTTTCAGTTGAATTTACGTAAACGCAAGTCATGTAACATTTTACAAGAAATAATTACGTATATTTTCTTCACATCTCTGCTTGTAGTATAATTGATATTGGTATTTGAACGCCGTGCTAAACTATTAATATTCCTTACGCATTTACGTATTATTTGTTTTTGAACCAAATTTATATTATAATCGATATCTTAACCCGTCCATCACTCAAAATTTGGAATATAGGTAAACAATTAAAAAAGCTGAAATCGATTGATTTAAATGTTGCAGTGGTGCTCAAAATAAGAAGCCCTGGCCAAATATACGTTTAATAGACGTGGAGACACCATATCTTTCTGCGGGAGGCCACTCCAACCCTACGTTTATAAAACATTTCATGACGCCAAAGGATGTCGCAGTCAGCTTTACGAAAGTCACTCCCGGCCTGTTTTTCGCTTCAACAGTGTTATTTTCAATTAACAATAATAGACGGTCTCTTTGGTTGTATAGCTCCTTGACATCTGCTGTATTTACGCTATTTTGCTTTTTCTTACATTGTCTATTGAACAAATATGATGGTCTCCTTGATTGTATATCTTCTTGATATCTGTGGGTAACTTTAAAAATATTTAAGTGTTATTATTATATTAAGTCTATCTTCATTGTAACAAAACTGTAGTATTGTTTTTTTTAATCATTGATAAAATTTTTTTTTTAAAAAACAATAGTACAATTTAAGTTGGTAAAGTGGTTGTCTCGGAAAGACAAAGGTCCTGGGTTCGAGTTCCAGATGCGGCTGATATCTTTTCATTTTCTGTTGTTTTTTTTTTTGGTTTCATGTTTCGTTTAGGTTATGTTAATATTATCTTCTTCGGTTATTAAATATTACAATGAGGTTTTTAAACTTCAATAAATAATTACATATTAAAAATTGACTATTGCTTTTTTTATTTCTCGGTTTGTTTGATACACGCTGATATTTTAATATTTTTTATAATGTTATTTAAATCGATATTATGTAATTGGACTCCTCTAATATCTCTATAACAAAACTATCATGCTGTTTTCATATTTAAAAAATATATTTTTTCCGACTTGTGTACATTGATCACAACATGCATACACCTATATTTTTCTAATTTTGCTCTACATTTGTATAATGATTGTTATTTATTGTTGTATTATATAATATTGTTGAACTAAACTCCTAATGCCAAGGTACTTGCAGTGACTTAGCGGGTACAAATTCCCGTTGTATGTAATTTATATTAAGTTTATGTAAATAAAAATTTTAATAAATTTTTCAGTATATATAATCATTAATGATCATAATTTATAAACTAGCCACTGTAAATAAAATATAAAACTTGTTTCGCAATTCTTTTTTTTTTATAGTTTTTTTTTTATTAATCATTTAAAATTTTCTAGAAAATTTTAAAATTTAGACTCACTTTGGGGTTGTTCTCAAGTAACATATTGAATTATTTCGAAGAACCGTAATATTTAATTACTTAAATTAAGCACAAACGCCCGAACTGCGTGGATACTACATTTTAAATATTTTCCTGAAAAAAATAACTCAATCTTCCTTAATGATACCTAATTTATTTAAGTAGACAAAACACAAAAATGGTTCAATGGAATAATATTAATAAATTTAATAAAACAAAACGGTTTAAGTCCATATTGTAAGGACGGTAATAACATAGAAATACATTTTTTTTTAAATATTGTTCATCTAAATAATTGTGTATTAGATGTAAGATAAACAAAAAATAAAATCAATTTCACTTAACAAAATTATCATTTTTTTTAAAGACAAAAAAATTATAATGATGTTTTGTGTTGTTTCTTTAAACAATCTGTTAAACTCGAATATGTGAACATATTTTAATGTGATGAACACATTTGAAAGAATTGTCATAGTAATGGCAGTTTATAGTTCCAAAATAATAAATATCTACAATTAAATACCAAGCCATATTTAAAAACTAAAATAATAAGTTCTCTCGAAACTTCAATAAGGAATATACTAGTATTTCTGTCATTGAATAATGCTTGACTTTTTTCTTATGTGGATTGTAATTTATTCATTATTGTCTAGAAGAAACTGTTGTATTGAAACAGGTGCTCTTTGAAACTGAGTTTATCTGATTCTAATGACAAAGTCGTTAAAATAACATAAGAAAACTTGAATAATTAATAAACATTTTCAATTGTTAGCTCTTTGTGAGTGGTGTTGAAGAACGTGTAGAATTATCGTCATATGGTTTTATCGACACAAAGATTTGAATAATTATTGTGAATTTAAGGATTCGTTTTTATTTGTCTTTGTTTAATTAAAAGAGAATTGTGATGGATGATTAATGGTTTGAATCAGTTGGCCTTACTGGGACTTTTCGGGGTGGATTACTTCAATTATAAAACGATTATAAAAAGGTTAAATTATATAGTAAATAAATAATCTTATCATGGTTATTTACATTACATTCGAGATATTGTCTTGATTTGCGGGAAATTAGTCATTCTGGATTTCGACTATTGTGATGGCAGCATAAGGCATTTCTGTTTTCAGCATTCAAAGCCTTATACTAAAATGATTGATTTTCATATAATGTCAGTCTATTCATACTCTTGTATTATGTGTCGAAAGATACATATTATATGTTATATTTATTTTCAATTCAGTTTCAGTGTCGATAAATCGACGTTTATTGCAAGAACGTTAAACAGTTTCATACAATACAGCATCTTTAAATATTTGTTCAATATATGTTACATAATTATATTATTTCATGGTTCACATTACCTACTGAGACTAGGTGGGATCTGTTCTGAGGTAGATCAATGGTCTCAATAAGACGGTTACTCACCAATTTTTTTTACAGAGATTACAGTATTAAAAAAAAGTACAAAAATAGAGCATTTGTACAATACACATAAATGAGTTTTAATTTATGTACGAGTATATAATTTTAACAGAACAATGGGGACAGTTTTGTGACTATTTTGTGATATGTGTCAAAGGATAGTTCATAAACTGTCTGTAAATATCAAATGTCAACGGAGCATCGTTAAACAGTTGTACCGCTCTATTTATTGGCGTGTTCTGATAATCTAACGTTCTCGCTTTTGAAGCATAAAATTATACAGTAGATCTTATATGAGTATTTATAGTTGTTAGGGACATACAAGTTAATCCCTTTCAATACGGATTACATAAATTTAAAAAAAAATGTTTACGAAAGAATATTTTCGGCACTTAGGTGTAAAAATCAGTATTTTCTGTTAAGTATAATTACGGGTATAATGGGAATGAATAAATGTATATATTCACTCATGGAAAGGTAAAATATAATATAAACCATTGACTATCACATTGAAATAATATGATCTTTATTATTCGTAGTGAAAAAATAGATTAAAACAAATAAATACAACCTTGTTATGTGAATACCACACAAGACTTTCATCTGCTCACAACTGTCAAGAACCATTGACACTATGACATCCGCATTCAGTGCATGTTGTGATGCTGAAATTAGTAACGGGGAGAGGAAGAAGATGTGGGAGAGGAAGAAGGGAAAGTACCTGGCTATTCAGACCTGGTCACCAAACACGGGTAAAACCATTTCAAGCAACGTGTCGATCCTGCATGATGATCTCTGAAAGTGGCGGTAATGAGAGTATCTTTCTCCTTAACTTGGTTTACTTTGCTATCGTCAACATTAGCCTCAGAACTTCTAAACCATCTTGCCATCTCATCAAAGCAACTTCGTCCCACTATTTGATTTGTACAATCCCGATGCATAGATAACCACCATCAGAATCATTAGTTAGAACATAAATAGGTTGATTTTGATAGCTTTGACTCGTGAATCGATCCAATTTACTTTGAGTATTGCTTTGTTTTCTATTCTCGGTGGAGAATGCGACGTTCTTAAACTCAACCGTTGAGCGTTCCAGCCGGGAGGTTGCATGCTTCATAAAACTAAAGGAATTCATTTGCATTCAGATGCAATTAGGAAATTGTCGCTTAAAAACACAAGCAGTCTGTTAGCATTTGTTCCGAGATTCAACATCATTATTATTGTTAGACAAAGGCGCTCTGAGCATTGTCAATTTAAACAATCAGTTTGTTTTTAAATCAACTGGAGTTTTGCGAGTTACTTTATTTATTTATAGCTTTGCACGGAGATGTGGAAATAAAACCCGGGAGTTGAAAGTTTTGTCGTGATGAAAGCATCTAAATTATCAATTGACATTTGAAAATTATCTTTGTCAAAGCATTAACCGCTGTTTTCCGTGTGTTTGAGGGGAGAGTGGGACGTCGGAGAGGGATTATTAATCAATTCGGAATTATGATAATATTGGTGCTCAATACGATAAACATATTGTTTTCAAATAGAAAAATAATCATTACCTACCCACTTTTTTTTTAAAATTTTAATAGACTTATCATTTATCAAAATTAAATAAAAATTATTACCTTTTTCTGACCGTCCTACGTATGTTTTATAAAATATTTTTAAATGTTGAATATCCTGAAAAAAAATCCTCAAAGATTTTTCGTTAAAACTTCGAAAAGAAAATTGCCAATTGTTAGGTAAATGGATAATGTTTCAAAAGATAAAACTCCTTACACTTTATTCATTAAATTCTATGAAATACATTCCAAAATGTCTGAACAAAGGTGCATTTTGAAAACCAGTGAATTTTGAATAATTTACCTAAAATCCAGTACGTATTTCATATAGAATTTAAAGGATTACACTGTAAGGCTTATCGTCTTTTGGAACCTTATACATTTTTCCTAATTATCCTATATAATTTACAGAAAAATTATTGGTAGTATTTCTTGAGTTATCAACCTGCAAAGTGTATATTTTTTAGTGTTGACCGTTAATAGAATGGAGATGATTATAAAACTCAATTATATATAGGTAATGTAGCATGTCAATGTCAGCTATAAGAATTCTTTTAACAAAGGGTTTTGCAGACTACATAAGTCAAGAGAGTTGGAAATTGAGAGTTTTCAAACACATAAGAAGAGCTTTGTATAAAAAGTTTAAAGCAGTTTACCTGTGAACGCAGGATTAACAGTAAGGAGAAGTACAAGTATTGCGAGAATCCTTTGGTGTCCTAGAACTGGTTCTCCCATACTTCCAAAGTATTCCAACGTTGTCCTCCTCCCACTAAACACTCTCCCACTTGTTTTGACTCCCTTTACACCGGGCATAACAAAACTATAAGAAACTTTAAGTCCACTAATTGGTACACTTACGAGAAACAAACTCTTCGACACTTCAGTAAACAGTTCCAACTGGCACGAACTTTAGAGCACGGGTGTTAAACAAAATTAACCCCTCTAAGCGACAGTTTTATATATTTATTAGTGTTACAAACAAACACTGGAATGATTAATTGCAAATTTAAAACGCGTGAGAAATACATCGAAAGACCTTCGTAACAACACACATGGCAGGTAAATAAAAAAAGATCTAAACATCCTAAAAATATGTTATGTATAAATGACAAGTTACCTACAAGTATGGCTAAGACTTTTGTCATTTATTTGTTTACTTTGATAGTTTTTCAAAGAAAGCGAGATCTTAATCGAGTTCTGATACCAACCCTGATTTGTGGAATGAGGTTTGAGAAATGGAAATAGTAGCAAAAGAACGAAAGGAGACCGAATGCAGTAAAAATGAGTTTATTGTGATAAATGAAGAGTAAAACCATGTTTAACATAAGGATCATTATAGGGATTGGATGAGTAAAGCAAATGAACTAGGAAAGAAGTGTCAGAAGAATATTTGAGTTATGTGATAAATCAACATACGTATGAATTCGCACACTTTTTAAAAGTGTTGTAAAATCTTTAACGTTAAAAAAAGCTAGTCTTAATTATCAAGAATCCAACCTGACGTAATATTTTTTGGTTTAGATTGGAAAACAAAATGTTAATCAGGTTACGTTAAATTATGTTTTCGGGCTATTTGTTTAAATTTTAATATCATATAAAAGGGTGCCGAATCATATGTGTGTTGAATTATTCGGTCACCGAATATTTGATACACATGTATTATATATCTTGTTCATAGTGCCCTACAGCACCCTTGAGGTGATTTTTCACAAAAATAGCGCTATATAAATCATCCAAGTATTATTATAGCTGCTGGTATCTATAACATTATTAAAGTGTGACTATTATATGAAGTCTAACCTCACTGTAACAAAACTGTACTGCTGATTTTTATTTCTCAATTTGATTAATACTTGCTGATATTTTTATAATATTATTTAAATCGATATAATGAAATTAGACTCTAGTATCTCTATAACAAAACTGTCATGCTGTTTTCTTTTTTTTTTAATCTTTTTAACAACTTTGATCACAACATGCATGCACCTGTATTGTTTAAATTTTGAGCTACAATTGTAGAATTATTGTTATTTATTGTTGTATTATATAATATTGTTAAATTTAACTCCTGCTGAGAAGATACTTGCAGTGGCTTAGCGGGTACACGTTCCCATTGTATGTAATTAATATTATACAATAAAAATAAATACATTAATCGAAAAAGAATTCAGGGAGCCCCGACGAACCCAGATTTAGCACAAAGTGAATGAAATACTTAAGCAGGATCATGTCAAGAGTAGGAATAACAGCACAGTATGTTTGTATGAGACCAACGATTTGAAGGAAAACTGTTGCCGCCTTACATACAATCTATCGAATGTTAGTTCCCGGAGAAAACAATGAAATTGATTATCTATTCATAACTTCGAGCAAACAACGCCCGTAACATGCTTCTATCGGTTTATCTCTTCAATGTATAAGACGGTATGACAAGCAAATAATATGTGCCAAATAGAGTTTCGTGGCGTTCCATCCTTTCTATCTACTTCTGCGGAGAGCCAAATGATTAGTTTACTTTCGCAGAATAACTTCAAAGGCTCGAAATATGTCGGACGCAATATTTTTTTAAGCAATTTTTAAAACGCGTTTAAAAGACTTCAATGCCATATTTTCGGTTATTTTGAATAGCCACCTTATGAATGAGCGGAAGCTCGCACATTCAAAGGCGGTGCGTCATTTCCATATTGCGTATTTCAGGAATGTTTCTATACCAGTTAGCAGGAAGCCGTTTGCTGCTTATTTAAGACAGAGAGTGTTTACACGAAATTATTAAATATTTTGATATCTCAGCGCGGAGATTCCTTTGTGCTTGAGATTTTCAAACAAATTAAATAAATAATTTTCATAAATCGTTAATATGTATCAATTTTTAAATAGCTGACTTCATTATTTAGTATAATTTTAGTGAGTGACTTTTACCGGCGGTGATGAGGCCCGGATTAATAGCGTTTTTAATATGTTTGGCAACCTACTTTGGAGACCAGGAGCCCCATTCTGGTTATTTTTAGGGAAAATTACTTATCCTTTTCCTTAGGCTTACAGACTTCTTGCTTAACTGGGGTTCCGGTTCTCTCAGATGACAGTTGTTAGTTAGTTGTCATTCAGCGAATGTCATTCATTAAAAATATTAATAAATTAATTAAAAATTACTTTGTAATCACCACTTTATTAATAACCTGCTAACCTATTTTTATGTGTTGTTTTGTATTTCTGTGTTGACTACTTTTTTTTAATTTTATATTTATTAAAATAAAAAAAATAATAATTACTTTTAAAACAAAAAAAGGATGGCTGGGTTAGGTTAGATTAGGTTTTTTTATAAATAACTAACTATCGCCGTTTCCCCGCTCATTCGATCAACTCGATCATAGCATACACTTCTTGCTTCATTCACATTTGTACATCATCTCATACATTCTCTTCTAATATTCCAACTCAGTAACTTAGTATTAGATTTACTTGATCGTATCATGTATTCCTCGAGCGTTCCCGGATTCTTCTTCCATTCAGATTCGCGTCGTATATATTCTCCTTACATCCCTTTCTTCGTTCATTCGCTCTACATGCCCAAACCATCTAAGCGTCCCTTTCTTAATCGATCATACCTATTTTTATCACACATTCGCCTCAGAGATATCATTCATACAATATTCAGTCTACTTTGATCCTTTCTATGCCAGTTCCATGCCTCGCTGCATACATCAGGGTTGGTATCAGCTTTTTATATTACTTTTAAAAATTGTCCCGATTCATACTTATGTTGAATTATCAACCCTTCTTAATTATATATCATTATTTTAATTGTTTTTTTCATGAAGGTTCCTTATTTTCACAGGAATTTATTAAATTGAACGTATTTTATTTGGTTATGGTGAGTTTCGAACCCATGACCCGAGCCAAAGTGCTAACCGCTCTTACACGTAAACCCTAGTTGTAATTCGCTAGCTATAAGTCTTAGATGTAAGAGACGAATTATAAGTCTTAATTAGTTAATTTTTAGATCACTAGTTATTAATCTTAGCTTTAAGGAAATAGTATTAAATCTTATATGTACATTATTAGATATAAGTCTAAGTGATAAGTTATAGATTAGATTAATTATATTGTAAAGCGCCCTTCAGGTGATTTTCTCACGAAAACAGCGGTACAGAAATAATCAATTTATTACTATTATTATTATTATCTATATAAATAATATGTTCTATAATATTTGTATGAATTTGAGAAACATCAAATAAACGTAATAATTCTATTTCAAAATTCATAGTTTACCGATTCGTTTCGTTTAATCTGGCACTTTATCAAGACGTATTGTGTATCATCTATTTAGAAAAATGCACTTGATATCGCAATTTTTCACGCTAGTTTAGATTTACGAGTTGCCAGGGCCGCAGGAGGTCGAGGGCCCCGGAAGCGTCCGAGTGTGCCGCTAAGCTGGCCCGGGCGCAATTCATATCAATTTATATTTAATTCGTCACAATGGACCAATGACCGGTCTTTATCCCGATTCGGACGTGCCTTATTAGGGGATAAATCATAGCGGCAATAATACGGATTACTGTCCGGTTTCGCGCAGCTTCTAGCCGCTGTGTCTATGTGACATGTCCAATGTCCAATGTTCATTTAACAATAATTTAAACGTGGAAATATATATTACAACTTACAACAGCGTGATATATTATTAACATCGTACTGAAATATTCTATTGTGAACCTGATAGAGATAGAGAGTTTATTTACATTAACATTCTGTAACATTTTGATATTGTGTATATTATATTTTTGACATTAGTAAGTTTCACAAATAATGTTTCATTAATGGAATTAATTGATAAAGTTCTTATCTACTTGCTAAGCTAGCTATATGATAGCTAGTAGTCCATTTCGTTTCATGGTAATATGAAATAAAATAATCTATTTCGTGAACATAATAACAAATTTGTAGTACACCTTAAATTATTTAATATTTTAAAAAAATGATAAGTTAAAGATTCACCTACTACAAAAAATGTAGTATTATTTATATCGTTATATGGCGAAGATATTCATTTTGTTCAGGTGTAAGAAAAAGAAATGCCAATAGATTTACAAAAAAAATTCTGTATGAAAACAAGGTTTACGTTAAAAAAAAATGTTACTTTTTATCGAAATAAGAAGCTATAAGCATTTAGATTTATAGTGCAGATCTAAAGCACACTAAAGGTGAAATATCAAAATTCTGCGCTCTAGAAATACAATGTTATTATCATTATTATTATTATTATTATACCTAGATCTAATCATTAAGTATGAATTATCGAACTCGATCTTTCCGACTGCTAACCTATCGCTACCGAGCCACGATATCTAGCGATTTTTTTCTCTCTACAACGTGATAGAAATTGAAACGAAAAGGTAATATTGCACTATACAAACAATAAAATAAGAGTTTTTTGTTCTGTATGTTTACGAAAAATTAAAAATGAAGGTACGCCACTGGGTTCCAATTAATCAAGATTTTGATAGAACATTCGAGAAATTAAATTGCATGACGAATTTTAATAATATGTTCTAGCTAGCATCACCTATACTGTAAACTACAAGATAATTTGTAACTTTGATGTTAAAAAAAACTTTTGTATTCGCGAAACACAATAACTAAAACATAACAAAAATTAATTCCACGTGACAAAACATAAACTTTTGCACATGCCCTTTTTGGCTAATTGGAGCAACGCGCATGCGCTGAAATCACCACAAAACATGTTTACATAACAACTAGACGAAAACATCATCACTAAAACTGGACTACAATATTATAACATAAGAGCGGCATATAAAATTAGCCGAACTAATTACGATCGGAAAAATATGATTCACCGATTAATTTAATTTATTATTCACTTCAAATGATTATTAACAGCAAAAAATATTCGAACAATGAAAAAAATCACTTAAAACTATTAATATACCAGATTTTTATGATTATAAAGAGTTTTTTTTTAATGATTTTTTATACGTGAGAATTCCGCACTCCGTTTATTTTGAAAGCAATCGATCGTTCTGCTTTTGAATATAAACCGCAGAATTTGAAAGGTCGTAAACTGTTCGAAACGTTTAAAAGTTAGGAATGGGTCGCACGTGGCGCGTGGTCGACTGGCGCGAACGGCGCTCGCTTTAAAACTGACAGGGTTTATAAAAAGCCTATTCTTTCTTCGGAATAACAACAAAATAGCGCTAAGTTATTTAAGTATGGACGTTGCGGTGGCGGCCGGAGTGGGCAGTATCTCAAATTACCGGTTGGAATTAAAATATTAATTGTTTTTGTGTTTAATTCGTAGAACTCTATTTAATTTTTTTTTAAATATAATATAAATCAAATTTAATAATGTTATTATTAAGTTCTGCAAGTATTTTTAGTTGTTACTATTGTGACACCTGTTTCGGTGTTTAAGGCCATTTTCAAACTGTGGTTAATCCACATTGCAACGACTTATTTATACTCATCTTTTATGATTTATTTATTACCCATCCATCCAAACTTTGAAGGAGCGGGGGTAAATTAAATCAAATAAATAAGCTGTCACAATAATAACAACTAAAAATAATTGCAGAACTTAATAATAACATTTTTAAATTTGATTTACATAAAATTAAAAAAAAAAAATGGAATTAAAATGTTCATTTGTGTTATTTCAAAGAACAGTATTATTTTTAAACTTATTTTTTTAACAAAATACCTTACCGGCTGCCATAAAATAGTGACAAAAATCAAAATACGTATGAAAATGTTTAAAAACATAATCTCTTATCATTAGGTAAGTATCAATAATGCAATCTTTGACTAAATACCTCACTTGTTTAAACTATTTTACTTTATTTAATTTATAGATTAAATAACTAAAGGATAAATACGAACTAAAGCAGAAGTTTCTTTTTTTTTGCATATAATTTATTGATTTATAAATTACTTAAAATTTCTTTCTACACACCACTTTTTGAAAATATAAATATCTACATGTTTCAGAAGCAAAGCTCCCCTCATCAGGATAAACGATATACTGATAACCGTCTACTATGGTCGCTCTTTTCGTGTAAATAGCCCTCTCATTTGGAATAAACTTCCCCCAGCTCTTACTAATATCCATAAATTGAATGAATTTAAACGGGCTTTAAAAAAAATTATTTTAAAAATCCTACTGTCCGTAAATTTTAAATTCTCTTTAATTTATTATAAAACGTCATTTCCTCAAGCCTCTGGCAGTTATTTGGTTTCGGTTTCCTCCGTATATATATATATTTAAAAAATATATATGTGAAGTCAGTTATTGGTGAACATAACCCGACTGCTGTCTTAAAATGTTACTATTTTGGTGGTATTATTGTGAATGTATTATTTTGTACAGCCTTGTATATGCTGTATAATATTTTGTAATTTAATTAGATGAATATGCACCTAAGGAGTACTGTAGGAGTAGTATAAGGAAGAAGCAAGAATGTATGTAATATGTTAAGAATGTATAAATAGAATGTAAAAGTAGCACTGTAGGAATACCACTGAATGGAGTTATTTAATCATTTTTAAGTTTATTTATAGTAAAGCGCACTTGAAGTGAAATAATACAAAACTGCGCTATATAAATACTCTTTTATTATTATTATTATTATACTAAAAATAATAATGACAAGTAAAGACAAATAATAAACACAGAACAAATTACAAACAGAAAAAAAATAGTGATTAAAGTTGGTAAGCAATTAATTAAAAATGTAAAATAATTGAAATTTTTTTATCAAATATTTAATAGTAAATTGTTATTAGAATTTTTTTTAAATATTCATATAAATAAAATCAAGAAAAAAGGCAGACACAAAAAAATAATAGTTATTATTATTAAAATGTATTTTACTCAGATTATAAATACAGTTATTAATGTGAAAATAAATTTAAGAAATAGCTATTTAAATTTAATAAGATCAGTTACTAATATTATATGACTTCTTCAAAAGGTTGGTATTCACTTTGTGGCATTATTATTAATAAAGGAATTAAAAATTATTTTTGTATCGACCACTTTATTAATATGCACATATCAACATGTTCCGAAAGCGATGCTTTCTTTGTCAGGATATTTTATGTATTCTATATATTCCTGATGAAGAAAGCATCGCTTTCGAAACATGTTGATATGTCCATATTAATAAAGTGGTGAATATAAAGTAATTTGTAATTCATTTACTAATATTATATATTTATTTGTACGCCTAAAAAAAGGCTCTTACATAAAGGTGATATAATAAACCACAAATATAAAGTATACACTAAAATAATAATAACAGACTGAAAGTTAAATGTTTCACAATTAAAATATGGGACCTAGGATGCTTCGCTAATAAGTGTTTACATAAAATGTTATGGCGTTAAGAAAAAGTCGCACATACTTCCGAGGTTGAAGATAACTAAGGTTACTAAGTTATTGACAAAAAAAATTTGGCCTTCAGTTATTTAAAGGTATGATAAATAATTGTAATAATTTGCACACAAGTGTGTCAAAGAAGTAACGCCGTTAATATAGTACTTCGAACATATTATAACACATTGAAAACTTGGCTAGCCGCAAGAAACTATTTGTATTAGATAATGACAATTATTGTTGTCGTTCATATTTTTAATTTGTTTTTTTTTTTTAATATTTTTGATTAAGATTTTTACTAAATATTTACTTATGATTTAAGTTTGTTACATATTTTATTATATATATGGTAACTTAACCTTAACTGTAAATTTAGAATAAAGTTTTGAATAATGAGCTCTTGTTAGATAAACTATATAAAAGTAGTTTATCGGGACTTTCTGCATTACTTTTTTGTAAAATTTCTTCAATTAATAATAAAAAAATATATAAAAACACGTGTTTCCATCACGAGTTACACCATCTAGTCACATAACTGTAATCCCATTCCCCTGATGATACGATATTAATTACTCTGTAGGTATTAGGAACTTATAAGAGTGCGCGTTGAAATTCATTCGAGAAACCAAAAACCTCCTTTATAAAAAAAAACTTTATACGAGTAGGTTTAGTTACAATTTAATGCTTTGCCCGCAACGCATGCACACAAGCTTATCGCACCATCCAGACTCACACATGCAAGAGCTCATCTGTAGCGGCTTTCTTATATGGATTCCCCGCGGTGATGAGCCACAGGAATAATAGGTGTTTCTCAGGCTCCATACTGCGATAGTCGAACAGTCACAGATGCATTCTCTTGTGCAACACCGCGAGTGCAAGATGCTCCTAGTTCCTATCGTATGAATGTGACTCACGGCAATCGGAGATCTGTCGAATTTTCTGAATTCCTGATACTTTTGCACGTACCCGTACGATTGGGTTGTTTTTATAAAGTCTAAATTGTTACACAAAGGGAAATTTTATGTTTAGAGAGAGAGGGATGCATACTTTCACGTTCCACCATCAAATAATTAACTGGCAATAGACATATTTATCTTTAGCTACCTACTGGAACTTTTTGAATATTCCTCCTGTACGCTATTGTAGTTTATTTGTTAAAAGAAAGACAGACATTCCCGGATTACGAATAACCTAACAATATTTGAAAAATTCCTACAACTATCATTATAAGCGCAAGATGTTTCTTGTGCAATGATAGAGGACTAAATAAGCCGAGAAAATAAGGCGAAGTTATTAGTGAAATCACCATTTTGATTAATCTTTACTACGAATCGATTTATATTACGACAACGAAGAAATGTGTTTTAGTTAAATTGAAGCTTCTTCTATAGTTTCGCTTGATCAGAATTAAAATAGAATTTGTTAATTATATTCTAAAAAATATAAACGTATTACACATAAGAAACAAGTTTTAAAAAATACTGCTTTATAGCTACGATTATTTGTTACAATTACCGTTAATTATGTTTTTTTTCCTTTCTTACAAAATTATTCAAAAAAAAATAATAAAAAAAAAACCTTTTAGTGCTTACATCATATATTTCTGGACTCCGCTTGTGAAGCGATTTGTATATCTATTATCTATATTCGTGGTTACATAAGACACATTGCAGTAATATTTTTGGCTAGTATACTCGTATTCCCCTTTAATTGACTATTTGTGCAAATTCATAGTTATTGTTGTCCTCTGGTTTTTGAACTAAACCTCTAATGCGAGTATCGAGACCCCCGATTTGGGTTGGAAATATAAAATAATGGCAGTAATCATCACATTAGCGAACTCTATACTCACATTAGAAGTTCGGCTAAAAAACCGCAGGTCTATTTTAACAATAGATTGTCACAAACACTCGCGACGACTCAACAACTGACGGGTCAACGAAGGTTTGACTGTCACATTTTCTATCTAAAATTTTGTTTCAATAATGACAAAAAAGAATTGTTACCTGTATTATCGTGAAAAAAAACCAAAACTTTTTTAATGCAATAAATATGTATTATAGATATTAATATCATAATATCAGCGATTCTAATTGTTTTACCCTACGATATTAGAAACCCAATTAATACATATTCACCAAGATTTGCTCATTATGTCGCACAATATATTGTAGTCGTGACCTTACTTTGACGTGTTACTTATCGACTAAGAACTGATTCGTTTGTTTTTTTAAGAAACAGAAATATACAATGTGTCAAGGTATCTCTGTACCAAATTTCACAGTATATTCGCCTGAAATTATAAAGATGTCAGTTTGAAAACTTTTAAAGTCGCTTGGAGAGTTAAACGCCTATGTTTCCTTTCAGGTTGTGAGAGGAAAGCGATTTATTTCGCACATTTGAAACACTTTACACTTTTATGTATTTCTATAAAATATCTCAACTTCTCGTATATATGGTCAACCCGGTATTGTGTATAAATATTTTTGGGGTGATATGTACCTAACGAACTAATCATCACGCCTCTAGAGTCTTTTTATTATGCTAGATTGATCAGACAGTTGATCCCCCGGACAATTGATCAATCGGACAGTTGATCCCCTAAAGAATTATTTCTGCTGTACGTCCTCATTTGCAAAGTAAGTATACGGAGAGGATATGTTATACGGCCGCATGTTCTCTCTGCATACTTACTTTATAAATGAGGACGTATAGCAGAAATAATTATAATTGTCCGGGGGATCAACTTCCCGGGGGGCCAACTGTAGGGGGATCAAATATCATGAAACCCGTCTTTAGATACCCCCGACTTCTTTTTTTATCAACAGACAACACAACTGTCCTGGAACACTCCTTGCTTAAACCGCTTCCATAACATAGACGTCCGCTTTTCTAACATGTTACTCAAGTTCTTATCGTGACTTCTTCTACCATCCACTTGCGCGTCAATATTCTCCTGAAACATCGTTTTACCCCATTCCCATTGGTTATAAGCATTTATTACTTAAAGATTCAGCACTCAAAAATACACAATTTATAGTCTGCTAACGCAAGAAATACTACGAATGACAAATCTGTAAACTCTATTAGGATGGTTTTTAAAATGTATAAGGTTTCCAGTGAAAAAGTTCTAAATTCTCTATGAAATACATACTGGAATTTAAGGTAAAACTTTCGAAAAAGCCTTCGCGGATTTTCAATCTGCACGTCCTATTACTGACATTTTGATATGTACGAGTATTTCATAGAAGTTAAAAGATTACACTTTTCTAATTTTTGTCAATGGAAACATTAAACATTTTTTCTAACTACCCCTGTAGAATTTACAGACCATTAGTAGTAGTATTACTTGAGTTATCAGGTAACAAAGTAATGCTTAGGGCTATTTTGAGTGATAAATCTACATCTCTTCCTGATATTGAAAGTCTTTACATTGCATCTTGAAATCCCATCGGATCTCTTCGCTCATATAATAATAAAGATCATTATCATTTTTTTTTCCTCAATGCCTATATCATCTTTGGGTATGCTGTGTGGGGGGTCTTTTAGAGGATGTAATAAACAATAAGGAACTCCATTGAAAAATAAAATTACTTTAAAAATATATTTTCATATAGATCAGCAAACGCCGATTCCGGATATATAACTTTCATTGTATAATTATACGTAGAATTTATAAATCGTTATTTAAAAGTGAATAGAAAATCAGCTAATCAAAACACCGTATTATGTTGATACCATTGCATTTGGAATATCTGACGTCATGTGAGCATTCTGTTTTTTGATTAGTATAAAAAAAATATATATATTTTTAATATGTATAATTTTTTTTTAGTTTTGACAAAATGTAAACTTAATTTGACTGACTTTAAGCTCTATAATTGTTGTTCAATATAAACAACTATCATTCGTGAAAGAAATTAGAGTATTCATGATCAATCCAATTGTAAATACGGATATTATGATGAGGTTAATGGTCAATACTTTTATTATTATTTGAGTTAAAGTTTCTAAAAGGAACATATTTTATTAATTATGTTTAGTTATGGTTTATCATGAACAGAATATAAAATTATGTACGGAAAAGCTCATCCTTGTTTTGACATTTGACATTCTAACCTTAAAACTGATCAAAACCGACCAGACATACCATAGATTTGGAGCGTTTTGGCGGACTTTGAAAAATTGAAAATTATTTTATCTATGAAAACTTACTTTTAGACAAAAAAAACGAAATGTACTGGTATTTAAGTTTGAACGTCATTATTAGGAGTTCCTTATTCTTTGTAGTATTCGATGGCTAAATGTATCATCAACCAATAGGCTTACGTTCTTTATCGTTTGTCAACTCAATTGAGAATAGCATCTGGTATTATTAAATAAATTAATCAGATATTATTACTGCTGTGAGTCAGGCGATACAATTAAACGTTTTATCCCGCCGCTGGTCGTTCATTTGCGCTATTTTATGTCCAACTCGTGCGGTAAATATAATGCAGAATGGCCGAGCGAAACTCATAATATTTGAGAGTTCTGGCTGTTTATTAATTTAGAAGTCAAAATCATGTAGCCCATACGTTGTGCACGAAATAACAATAGTTTATTAGTATTTCAAGGCGATTGAAAGGATTTGGAAAATAATTATGGCATTTGAGTTTCATTGCAGAATAAATTATTGAAAATTTAATAAATATACAATAGGTTTCTGCGTTGAATTTTTTCAAATGTAACTAGCTAACCGTCACGCCGTTTCCCCGCAGGGAGACGCAGAGAGGATGGACCGCCAAACAACTCAATCTTGGTATTCACTTCTTCCTTCATTCATATTCATACAGCGTTTCATAGATTCTCTTCTGTTATTTCGGCTTCTGACAGGACCCGACTCAAGTATTTGATTCACTTGATCGTGCCATGTCTTCCTCGGACGTCCCCGGCTTCTTCTTCCATTCACATTCGCGTCATATATGCTCCTTACACTCCTTTCTTCGTTCATTCGCTCTTCATGCCCAAACTATAAAACCGTCCCTTTCTTAATCTTATTCATTACGCTAACATCATTGAATTCTTTACGAATCTCAAAAATGTTCACACGTGCCGTTAAAATATAGTGATAAAACTGCATCGTTAGATGGGTTCAAATCTTTTATAGTACACTCTGCCTCTAAATTGTAGACAAAAAATGAGAGCCGTTCAAAACATTTTAAATGACAACACCCAGATTGCTCATTGAAGAATATCGTACACTACAAAAACCGTAGTGGTCAAAGTGCATGTATTATACCGTCGCCAAACGGTATCCAGCGCCCTTGAGGTAATTTTCCACAAAAATGGCGCTATACAAATCATTCAATTAATATATTGGTATCCCAATCTGCTACAAATGTTAAAAATATTATTTAGCAACTTACTTCTACACCTTGTGGTTAAGTTATACATATACTTAAGTCTAAATTCATTTATTATCAGGCTATTTTCCGAGAAGACTAATAACTAACTAACCATCACGAAGTTTCCACAAAGAGGTAGATAGGAATATATGTCAAAACAGAGTAGTGCGACTTATCACCGTATTAACCAGCATTCAACGTAAATTCTTTGAGCATATAAATTATTAATTTAATTCACACTTTGCAAATAATACGAACTCCTTAAAATTCCACAGCTTCATCACGCTTCAAACACGACGTTAAATATTTGATCAAATCTTGTGGTTTAAAATTATAAATTATGGCCTAGACTCGCCAGAACACTTCTTAATGAAAATACACATACCGTCAAGACCAACCCGACAAATCGATTTTTTTCATTTGCCCGCATGCAGGAGCAATCTTAGGATAAATTCTCCAATTCCCCGTATTTGTGCGCAATATAACACACAATTTCACAATATTGGCATTTTTCTCAATACCCTTTCAAAATACCGAACCGAAGTAATGCGTACGACCACAAATTTATGAACGATTATAAAATGTATCGAGAGCATCTCCTGTCCCGATCCTATCTTCCTCTACCCATTCCCCATTTCTTCTTATTCTGTATTTATCTTTCTCTTGTGAGTTTCGTTAATAAAACACCTGCATTTAGCCACATCAAAAATTTAGCACAAGAAACATTGTTGGCTTACCTTTGTTAAACTTATTTTGTTTACATACTTGTATTAAAAGCTGTTTGCTTCTTACAAATAAAAAAATAAATCTGCTATCAAAATGTGATGTAAAGTATGATCTGGAACGCCATTATGGTTCTTTTTAAGGAAGCTTCCTAATCCTTTTTCTCAGGCTTAAAGTCTTCTTTCCTATCTTTGGCATTCCGGAGAGACGCAGTAAAGAAATCCTAAAGAGATGTTAAGAGGTTATTTGAAAACACAAATATTTGAAATATCTTCGAGTGACACGAGATTTTGAACCAAAACTTTTTACAGTAATTACGTTATATTATAATGCATTTAAATTTTTTTTTTTTACATGGCATAAATATGCATTTTCGTGAAGAATTGAAGTCTTTAAGCCTAAGGAAAAGGATAAGGAAGGAATGAAAGAACGGGAATAGCCCCCCTGTAGTTCTCTCTTTCTAAAACACGTGTCTGATCTTAAGAGAGGGAAGATAGAACAGGTATTGTGAGGATCGTCATTTAGTTCCCAATACGGAACAACTACAATCAGCAGGTGAAGTACAATCATCAGCTTATATTAGGGAAGAGTATATATTGCACAATATATTACACAAATCTATAACAAACTAAGACTACCTAATAATTTATTTTTTTTAAATCTTCTTTCCGAGATTTTTGGCTAATTGTAGCTTTAATCTTCGATTGTGTCTTGAATATCGCAACATTTTGTACGTGATTTCAATCGTGTGGCCGTTAATTGATTTTCAATTTAAGTCGACTTTTCGAAGAAATCTGCTTTTTCCAAACATATTTTACAGTTTAAATATAGAAGAACCAATTACAAAGATAAATGCTTTAATTATGTTTTTTTGCGGGAGTGAGAAAGCGTTCGGTGTTGAAAAATTCTCGGAATTCTTTCAGAAAGCGGAAATCACGAATTCTAAATAAATTATCTAATTAATACCAATGATACTCAAATTGAGTTTAAGAGCAGAAATATCTCATATATAAATTTGGATGTGTGTATGTGTCCACGTTTTTATCTATGTATTGGATTATACCAGGCATGAAATTGTTTCAATAGGTACACTGAAAATTCAATTCAACGACAATAATGCCTTGAAGTTGTAGGGGGAAATACCGGGAATGTGTTGTGCGGAGGAAAAGATATGTCTTACCGTATATCCAGAGTCACCAGATCCTTTGAAGGGATTACTATTAGGGACAACGCCGGAATCAAAACACTTCAGCAGTCAAGATGACATCTTTCAGAGCAAAGATTGTACGGGAGATTGGTTTTATGCTTATATATACATTCAAAGCACTTGTTTATTTCTCAAAATAGTTTTATTTATTTGATTATACGTCCACCTAGAATTTTATATGAATTTAGAACAAAATTATAACTACGTAAAAATTCTAAACCATAAAGTAATGAACAATTTTTTTAAACGTTTAACAGGGACATATAATAGAAAACTAAAACAATATTATAACACACATGATTAACGCCACATTATCCAAGCTGCAATACTACATATTGTAGGATTCATCAAAGTACTGGTATGACGCTTTACTATATAAATGGAGTCAGCAAATACATCAACAATACCTCAAAACTTGTTGCCCAGATCATACATTCTATTGGTTAATGAATGAGACGGAAAGTTGGTTGTGTAAGTCTTGCAAAAAAATGTTACATATATTTTTTATATGAAGCGTTAACTTGGTGATGTGACATTATAATTTAAAAAATAAAGCAATAACTTTGTTTTACTTCACTTTTATTTATATATAGGGCTGTCAATTCGATTGTTAATGATTCTGTATAATACAGCTAGGTTGACATAATTTAATTATTATTTTTTTACTTCCATCTTATAACATACAACTCAGTTTAGTAAAATTCATCTCAAAACTTTACTCCAAACCATTAATAACCCCGAGCAACGCCGGGTACACGTCAGCTAGCAATAAATATTTATAGATATATGAAACGATTTATTCAATATAACGTAAAAGCACAATGAGTTTGCTTTGCACGAAAATATTGTATTTCAATTTATTGTTCTGGTGTTCAAACGGAGTTCATTTGAAGTATCTTTGTGGTTCATGCTGTAGATTTTGAGTCGGGGTTGTGGGTTCGATTTTCACTGGCGTTCAAAACAACAACCACAGAAAACATTTCACTTATGAGCGCTGCTTATCTTTGTAATATCGTGTATTGTTGGATGGACCTTTTACAACTGTCGTACGAACATCCTACAATATGAAAAGTGAAGAAATTAAACATTCTGCTTTTTTTCTAGAAATCGTGATACATGTACTTTTACTTACAAGTTTTCAATTACATTCTTATAATTATTCCATCCCGTCGTCATCACCCCGGAACAAATGAGCAAATTGGTCTTTGCTTCCATCATACAGTGATTTTTCAGTTGTATGACCTTATATTTGGTGAACATCGTGCCAATAAACTGCGGTCTGACCATTCTACGAAAAATATCCAAATTACTCACCATATCTGTCATCGGTACAAGTCTATACATTCAAATAAAATCTATTGCTCCCGGATTCTTGGAAAAATGTAAGCATGTGCTAAAGCTGTTTTTCCTTTCAAACAAATGTATCACATTATGCTATTTTATCTGCGAAACAAATAATGTGGGCGCATTCTTAGTTTTATTTATTTGTAAATGATAAAAGCAGCGTCTTCTCTGTGATCCCATTAATTAAATAGACTTTAAGTATTGTTTTAAGTAGAACATAGCTTTTTGTTTATCGATTTGCTTCGGATTCTTCGGCCAAATATTTGATTCCGCGCTATTATTGGAAACCTTTCATCATGAGCGCTGTTCTCAAATGAGTGTCGAGGAAGAGGTATTATTAGAGCTGAACGTTAGATTTTCAGCATGACTTGGCTGAAATTCGTACCAGGAGCACATAGCAATACAAGAGACGTTGTTATAACTATTACTCGTCAGGGGGGCTATATTATTATACCACTACCGAAGATAACAAACTGGTAGGCAGTTGGCACATCGCAGTAACGCACTTCCTGCGGTCAGGATAAAATGATTCACGTATATTTGGATTGGAATATATTTAACGTACTATTATAAGATCGGCGACCTAATGTTACATTCTTGAGCTAGGAATCGGTAGTTGTGAGATCTGTTGTTAGTTCTTAGCATGTGGTAGTGTGACACTCGGGTGGCTAATCTAGAAACAACGGCGAAATCTATAAGTGACTAGGATCAAATTCTTTCCAATGATTCAGTTGTGTGGTCTTCGTGTGTTAAAGATAAAAGAATTAAAGATTCGCACCACTTGTTTCCACAGTGAAATTTCTATTTGAATAATATGTGAAAGTAAAATATTGTCTATAATAATGATGAGTCAAAGTCTAATGCAATTTTGTGAGATATGTCAATGTCTCGGCTCTTTAGTCAGGTACCTCAGTCTCCTTTCTGACATTTCACAGCGTTAGTAGTACAGATGACTGGTGATTATAAAAAAAATATTTCACCATAATTATCTTTACTTTTAAGCAGAAAATATGCTCTCTTTAGAAGCAAAAACCCTGACACATTTTTCTCCCTTCAATTTCCAAATCAACAACAACACTTTTTTGACAGAAACATTATGTTTATCATGAGCTATTCACTTTTCAACTCCCAATTTAAACGTCACAAAAAAAAATAAACAACATTCGCGTTGCTCGGTCCATGTTTATCAATTGACAAATAGTTGCTCAGTAAGAAAAATAAAGATTTCAGGAAGAGGGTCGAGACTATTAGTATCTATCTAACCACGGACTTTCTTGGGGAGAAATTGGACAAAAAAGATCTGAATTTTTAGTGGTAAAATTGTACAACAAACTCCCAATTAGTATCAAACAAAGTAATTTAATCAATGATTGCATTAAGTCCAGCAAAACTAGGCTTAAGAAATTAACAGAAAAAAGAACTGATTAGTATTCTTAAAACAACGTCATAGAAAATACTGGAAATACCATACCCAAACCTTGAAGTTGAAATATAGAAGTCGCTGAAACCCCTTTATTCAAAACCTAGTTCCTAGTTAGCACAGGATCTCCTAGTGAGGAGAACTATGAAAAAAAATCTTTGCCGCATATCCATTTTTTATACTTACACGTTACCTTAAAATGTCAAAATTATGTAGAAATTAATAAAAAAATAAATTAATTTAAAGGATGAAACCCCACACAACTCAGCCTTAGCACAGTACTTATTTCATTCAGATTCTTACATCTTTTTTTAGTAGGCAGACAAACATTCCTAGATTACACATATAATGACAAATTAAATGTTCCCCTACCATCATCATTACAAGCAGAAATGTTGCTTATGCGAGGATGAAGGACTTAGCCAGTAGAGCATTGAACCGACGAAACTCGACTCTTTAAACAGCCAGCCACTAACAGGTCATCTTCTCATACGAACTGTTCAATTTTACATTTTATTTAGACTTTTGACATGAGCTTATTTCTGTTAGTTTTACATTCACTTTGATCGTGCCGTGTTTTACTTACACTTACATCAAATTCTATCCGTACAATATTATAACATTTGTACAATGTAGCAGGGACGCATGAAATTATTCCGTTGGAAGTGCATTTAGCGAGGAACGAGTATTATCTGGTGAAATGTTGAACCCAGTTATAAACAGGAGAGCAGAAAGTTGTTGTAGTAATTTTCCCTTGCAAAAACGGGTGGATGCGAGTGTTTTGAAGCCTCTCTCCCTAGTTCGTTTGACTAGCGCGCGATAAACAAGTCTCGAGTGGGGTGAGCCGTGCCCTCGTCTGTGTGTGATGACTAATTCTATCCATTAGCAATTATGCTACCCTGATACCGGAGTAGAATAATTAAGGCTGATATTTCCACGTATAACGGAGGGTAATCATAATAAATACACAGACACGGAGTTGTCGTGGAGTTTTGAACCGGGATAAGTGAGTTAAAAACATAATTACTCGAGTCAGATATGTCATTTGATAGGAAGATCTTTCGGATTGCGTTTGTCCAAGTACTAACTCCCTAATTATTTTTAAAGGAAAGATATTATTTTTAATTTTAGCTTCTTTTCGAGTATGATATTATTCAATTAATCAATGTTTTCGAATCCAATTAATTAAGCATAGATTAAAACATGACAGTGCTTGCATAAGCGTATAATATGATTAGCTGTAGCGTGCATTGTTATATAACCGAAGTTAAGCTGTGTAAGTTTGGGTATGATGATTGATATTGAATTTTTTTTTTAAATTTCCATTTTATCATCATATTTTGCTGATGGCCAACTGAATAAATAAGCGTACTAGTTCCTTACCAAATACATGGAAAAAATAAATTTTCATAAGAAATTTGTCACTTTTTTTTCTATGATTTTTTTCTTAAGATTTAAATTTATTAGGGTAGGCACAGCTTTTCAGCTTCTATAGAATGCACGTCAGAGTTGAATAACTTTTCTATAACCGAACAAAACTTGATCGGAGAATTTATTCTCTACAAAATGAATAAGAAATATTTTATGTACACCGCTGTTTATATACAGACATAGTTATACATAATACTTCTAACCATCGTTTTGCTCATAAATTATCAGCTTTGCATTCCATCTTTAGTAGATTAGTAAATGTTTCTATTTTAAAAAATTATTAATGATTTTTAAATAAATAACAAATATAACCGTTATTTTAAATAAATGGGTAATAACTAACTGAGTAACTTAACATCACGCCGTCTTCCCGCAGGGGTAGGCAGATAGGACAAACCCCCAAACAACTCGATCTTGGCATACACTTCTTGCTTCATTCATATTCATACATCGTCTCTTACATTTTTTTCTATTATTCCTACTTTTGACGTGAAAGTAAATCATAAATCATCAGCCGTTCAGCAAGAATGCGAGGCTGATGTAAGCGTGATGAGTAAGATTAAGAAAGGGACGCTTAAGATGGTTTGGGCATGTAGAGTGAATGAACGAAGAAAAGAGTGTAAGAAGAATATATGACGCGAATGTGAATGGAAGAAGAAGCTGGTGACGTCCGAGGAAGACATGGCACGATCAAGTGAATCATATACTTGAGTCGGGCCATGGGTAATATGTTAAACAAAATTTTTAACAAAATTTCATTAAATCTTTATTTTCCATAAATAATAGACCAAAGTGGAAAAAAAATATTAATAAAATATCTATATTAATAATATCTTTATCCATATTTTAATATTTTTATATTTTGTATTTAATTACTTACCTACTTTCATCACTTATTATTATTTTGTGTTCATGTTTGTAATTAGTCTATTCTTACATTATTATTTTCATATGTTTATTATTGTCATTTGTATATTAAACAGTGGTGTACACAAAATATTTCGTATTAATTTTATTATTAATGACACCTACAAGTAATTATACATTTATTGAGGAAATTTATTATCTGTTTATTCTAATATCTATATACATATACTATTGTCCATTATATTAATCCCTCATAAGTAGAGACATAGAAATTTCTCTACCACGAACTCTTAAAAATAATAATAATAATACGAAATTCGCTATTTTCGGGTAAATAACGCGAATTTCGTATTATTTACTCGATACTGGTATTATGCATTCTAAATATTCCTTTTTATATGATTTCTAGAAAGTCGAATAGACATAAAATGGAACGCAGTTTTGTTACAAAATACCAACACTTTTGCTGAAAAATAACACAACTTTTTCAGAAAATAACCCGATTTTTTTCCAAAAAGAACGTGAATTTCATTAAATAATGCAAAAATTTCAGGTTCCTACTCATAAGGCACCGAGTCACTGGTCAGAGAAAGAGCATCCTCTATCACGAGCAGCTCTTTTAGCAGCTCTATCAGAAGCACCCTTTGTTCAGAACCTGACATCAATAATAGACTTCACGCATAAGGTAATACTTTTTCAGAGATAGGTGATATGTTCAACTGCACAGAATGCAAATACAAAGACTATCATAGCATACATCCTCAATAATTATGAACTAGATATCATGTCTAGAGCATAAGTACTACTGAATGTAATGTGTGTTTTATGTATTTCCCTTTGTTGCATATTATATGGAATTGTGCTTAATATTATTGCTGAATTTGTTTGAGTTAAATTAAATATTTAGTTGTTGTATTTCGTGAAGGCCATCTATTCTATCTATGTACCTACTGTGATATGTTTTGCACCTGTGTCACCATTGTAATTATAGTTTTATAATAAAATATGTAAAACCCGTACAGGGCATATAAAATATAATAATTAAACGTTGCAATAAAATTGAAATTCCATTGTTTTGTTTTATTAAACATCATTTTTCACACCTATGTTTCTATATATATACTTTACGGAATGCATGGAATCACACTGAGGGCCTCCGTGTTCGAAGGGTAAGTTTCTCGACTGCGAATCCAGAGGCTGCGGATTCAAATCCCGGCATGCGCAAATAAATCTTTTTTTATTTGATTTGTGTCACTTTACAATAAAAATCATTAAAAATAATATGTACTATATTTGCAACACGCTCCAAAAAGGAAGATACCCCCAGTATCGGCCGGGTGAAAAACTAGCAATCTGAATTGAAACGTTGATTGAAATGGATTTAGACATGTTTGGTCACCAGGTGTGAAGAGTTAAGTACTTCCCAACAGTCCTTTTCCCCCTCTCCTTCCCCTCCATACTACCCTCAGCCACAAAAATGATACCAATATGGGATACCATAGTCCCATAGGCTCCAGATGATTGCGAGAAGTTGGGACTTTTGTGCCATATTCACATAAAATATACGAATCTCCCCACATTCCGGAATAAAGAATTTACTATTATTACCAATCCATTATTATAAGGATGTAATACGTAATCCCATTAGTTATTTACTTATTTATTTATTAAATTATTGATAGTAACTTTGTTTAAAACCACTTAATATATAAATATCATTTTTTTTGTATCCTGATGAGGGGGGTTTCCTTCTGAACCATGTAGATATTTACATATTAAACACAGTGATTTTAAACAAAGTTATTTTTACTATTTTTTCAGATGATTGACATTTACTTTGTGGCGTCATTATCAATAAATGAATTAAAAATTACTCTGTGTGATTAAAATGGTGATTAAAGAGTAATTTTTAGTTATTTTATTAAAGTTATTCTTATTAATTTAATAAATATTACTCCACAAAGTGATTATACATCTTTAAATAACACAACATTTGGACAAAAAACTTCTTATACTATGGTGCTAAACTCTGCAACAAAATCCCACTATCCTTTATAAATCACAACAACCATAATAAATTTAAAAACAAATAAAACACTGGCTACGTTACGTAGGTAGATCTGAAATAGAAAATATATTAACAACAAATACAAATTAACACCGAAACCACTCAACTGCACTTGAAACACCTCACCTCACAATAATTTATATTTTTTTCATCAATTTAATATATCGTAATTTAATATTTTCTAAATGAAATCCTCAGTACGGGAAACCCCAGTGAGGATATGATTATTTATTATTTTGTTATAAAAAAAAGAAGATAATAAAATATTATTATTATTATTAAATAAACTAATTTATTTGTTTATTTTCGGCAAATGGACAGTATACAAATTATCATTTTATACATTGAGAAGTATACCAAAAAGAAAACCGTTTATGGATTTCCTCCCTGTAGCTTTACCCAATGAAACCTGATGTAAAAATAAATAAGTAAAACCGTTTTATAAGCAAACCTGACAAAACAAAAATTTGCTCATGTCAAGAATAACATAAACATTGTGTTACGGAGCTCATATTCAGGTGTTAACTGGAGATGTCCATACAAAATACCATTATAATAATAAGATATAAAATAAATCACATTCACAACAGAATTACATACATATCACAACACAAAATCAGTCATAACAAGTCGTAGAAACATGGTTTTATGTAGTTCTTATATTTATTCAGTTCTCAATTGAAGATATCCACATTTGATAATATATTACTATAATTTTTACATTCTCAAGCAAGCATTTTGTTTAAACGGGCGGTCCGTTTGATACATTCGCCTATCTTTACAAACGGACTGCAATCTTTAGAGCACAGACGTCAGGTGGGAATACTGTGCTTGTTCTACCGGTATTTGAATGTAAGATGCTCTGAGGAACTAGCGTCATTGATCCCTTCACCACCGGTGTATAGTCGAGAAAGACGCCTTACGTGCGCCAAACAGATGCACAAGGTTGGCATTTGTCACATGAGAACGGGTCGCTTCTAAGACTCGTTCTTGTGTTCAACAGCTAGGCTGTGGAATGTCTGTCAGCCTCTGTGCTTCCTCCATCCTACAACATGGGTCTCTTCAAAACCCAAGTTCACTCCTTCTTATCCTCTAAAAGACCCCCTACACAGCATCCCCAAAGATGATATAGGCCTTGGGGGAAATTATATCCCTAAAGGCCTCCTGTGTGGAGTTACTGTAAAAAAATATAATTATAAGTAAATTAATGAAGTTAATGCGGCTCTTCACACATTTATTTCTTTACGTTCAACGTTAAGCAATTTATTTTCTCTTCAACGATTTGTATGTTTAATATTTTGACGTGTTACATACACAAGTCCGTCAAGCGTCACTTGTTACATTAGTGTATTTATTTCGAGAGATTTTCCACTGGTCACCTCGCACTTCGCACTTCGCACGTCCCAAGCACCGAGCAACGAGTTATATAAGGTGAATAATGGAAATAGTTCATCGTACTACGGCTATATTTAAACGGTGGACACGTGACAATGTTTTTCACTTTCAATTGGCAAAGGATCAGCGCTTGGGAAAGCCGAAGTTGACGACCGGCCGACATTTCATTAATTTGTTGTAAAACACCTACAGTTCTACAGTACACACTGTACTACAGTGTATTCGTAGTCTTTTGCTGAGGTGTAGACAGAACGTTTCGACAGTGGTCCACGAACACAAAGTAAATAAATTCGTTGGTTTCGTTGGTTTCTTGTATGAATCTATACACTTTTTATAAATAAAATAGGTTTATAATTACTGAATAAAATATATTTAATATGTTATTAACTATTTACTGCAACCTCTTCGGGCTGCATACCTGAGTTTCGTCGTCGGCTCATAAAGCTAAGTGATACGTTAATCAATCTTATCTATATTACTCGACAATATAGATAACTAAACTAGTATTCTATATTAATTATTACATTATAGTCAAACTATTTGGTACAAACAATTTTTTTTCTTCATTTCTCTTTATACTTTAGGATTACACTTTTTTCTAGATATATTATATTACCATAATATGTCAATACTAGCTTTTCTCCCTTCAAGTTTTGTATAGTGGCACCAAATATGAACTAAACTTATCAATTTGACTGTCCTAAAACGAGATTTGTTCCCAGTTGGGCAGTCAAAGCGTATTAAATTTGATTATAAAATAATGTGTGATTCAAATAAAAAATAAATAAAAGTACGTTATTAACATTAACAGTACGAAAAAAATAGCTTAAAAACCTAATCTTACCAAACCTAGAAGTTAAACGTACATACATATTTTTTTTTAAATAAAATAAAAAAAGGGAACTAGGTTAGGTTAGATTAGATTTTTTTTTTAAAGAAAGAGAAATATTCCCTACGGATAACCTGACAATATTTTTAAATCTCCTACTACCATCACAGTAATCGAAAGATGTTGCTTGTGTCGTGATGGAGAACTTAGCCATCCGAGGAAATGAAGTCACGACGCCTGTGTGAGACCCAGACACGATGCCAACTCAGCCATTGACCTTTAAGAGGAACGGCTGTGTCGCCTGTTTCATACATAACTTGATATTTTTTTTTAATTAAAGGTTTAGTAAACATCCACTAACTATGAGAAGTATTTTATTTATTTTTGTTTTAAATTATGTAGTATATGGTATGAAAAAAAAATCAATTTTTATAATTTTAGAGGAAACTATTTGCAGGTTTATCGTGTTTTTACTTTATTTATTATCTTTTGCTATGTAAATACGATCACGTAAATAAAAATATAAAAAATGCATAAAAAAAACGTTTTTCGGGTCGATATTTTAAATTATGTACGGACAAATATGTGTTCCATCGTAAATTGGCCATTTTTTAATTTAATTTAAAGTCCACCATAATGTTTAATTTTTTAATTTTAATTTTTTTTTTATTTTAAACTTCATTATATTTTCAAATCAAATGTAGTAAAACTTTTTTTTAAATCACCGTTAGCCCCCAAATAATTGTTAAAGATGCCTCTAAAATCGCGAAAAATCAATTCCTTTAATGGCACATATTTCATAATGTAAAACAAAAATAAATAATATACTTCTCATGCGTACTAGATATTTACAAATCCTTTAATTAAAAAAAAATGTCATTAGGTTTAGGTTAGTATTTTGACCTCAAATCCAAAATTAAGTTTTGTGTAAAACAGGCCGCTCAGCCGTTCCTCTTAAGCATGGTATTATTTTTTTTCCTACTGTTGATGACTTTATATCACTTTTGAAAAGTGTGCCGATTGATATGTGTTGACGTGGCGAACATAATAAGAACGACCTGCGTTTTTTCCAATGACACGCGAAATATGGTTGAGATTATTTTTTTATTGGTGGAAACGTATTTTAAAGAGCTAATAAAGACAGTAAAATTATTTTTTCGATATCTCCAAAAATTACTTATAATAACTTGGGTAAAACGACCGCTCAAAATACCCGTGACATCACGAGACACGATTCAATATAATTCACTAGGAGGTTGTCTCATCTTAATGACAGCATGCTAAGGACGGGGCTTTTTGAATTTTTGAACAACACCGGATGTTGACAATCTCGCCGGCCGGCCGATGAGCGTGTGACGTCACGGTTCATAATATGATCGGTGGAGCCATAGATATCATAAGCGTAGCAGTATCCGTTACTACTATTCGAATTATGTGTTGTATTGAATTGTAACTCATGACGTCATAGGTCTTTCCCAAGTTCAATTTAAAAGCTCATAATTTCGTAATTTTTTGAGGTATCAAAAAACTAATTTTACTGTCATTATTAACACATTTTCATAAAAATAATAATTACCGGATAACCTCATTTTAATCCAATGACAGTAGTACCCATGCAGTACCACGCATATATGTCGCGCCAGTCATTATATGTACCGTGATCACACGTTTATCGGCCGTCCGTCTCCGGCGAGATTCTCCTAAAATATCTGTATTTCGATACTTTTTGGTATTTTCCAAAAATTCTAAAATTTCTGTCCTCAGCACGCCCTAATTGATATGATACATTTATAAATAAAATGAAATTTTGGTGAAGGAGACAATCACATTAAAACCTATTCACTAAATGCAAAAGCGAGATTTCCCGACGGAGGAAAGGAAATTAATAGAAAAATGTCATTGTTTTAGGAAAGCAGAGTAACATTTTTGATTTTTTAGTTAATCTTAACGTTGCTTGAAATAGCTTTGTTTGGTCGTTTTGTTTTGAACAGTTTTATTCACTATGTACGAACATTTGTGAATTTATTTTATTTATCTGCTACCGGTTTCAACACTTATTTGTCACTTACTAGCGTTTTTAAAACAAACTTGAATTAAAGAAGTACAGAAATAATTATACATTATAGTGGGAGTGGGAGAGGTGATTTGGGTGGTGATGGGGGCGGGGTAGGAGGAGTCAAAATTATTAGGAATCATGTTTACCGAAGGCGATTTACACGGTGCTATTACTAAATTTTATTTTTTATTATTTCAGTTTCTAAGATGCACACTTTAAAATATATATTAATATTTGAATGTGTAAACTTAATTTTGTCTTTATTGAAGCTACGGTTTGTCTCTAATAAGTGATTAGCAAACCCGGAATAGTTATTATTTCGTAAACAGAGTTCATGTTCCCTGATTCTAGTTTTAAAATTTGTAGTAGTCATACCTACATACTGTGCTTCACATTCATTACATCCCAAAGTGTATATTCCATTTTTCACCTCAAATGTTCTTGTCGTAAATATTTTTTTAGCTCAAAATTAGTGCAGAAAGCTGGAGAAATGTGATCTGGTAATATGCGGGATATTTTTAATGATGCTCTTTCTAGTTTAAAATGGAGACAAAATGTACGCCGCACTCACGAACATATAAAATATTCTAACGCACAGTAGCCATTTTATTTACATCTGACGTGAAATGGCTGCTTGGCGGTGCGAGCACTCTAGCGGTCGTTTGCGTAACTATGAGCAATCTAGCAGTGGGATTCGAAACTTTCCGATCTCTTCTTTCAATTGCTATTAGGATTATTCACATAAACCGTATAATTAAGGGAAATAAAGCAGTATGGAATTGAGTTCATCATTTTGAATAACCCCGTGTATACGAGCAGATACGTAGGAACACATTACTCCACAAATAATGTATACAAACACAAATGTTTGTAAGTAAAAATATCTAACGTTCCAAGTCCAACAAAAATAGAATGTGTCTTCTCTTGACAACATCGTGTATATACGGTTTGTAGCGATTGAGACATTGCGACCAGATCTAAAAGCGTCTATCTCCATGTCGATCGCTGATGCCGATGTCCCCTGGTCTTCTTGTTGCCATTCCTCGTATAGCTCCGAAGTCGAGTCGCCAGATGGCGGGAGGTGTCGTTCAAAGCAATTTATCGTGTTTATAAACATGTGCTCCGTCGATGCAGGGTGCTAATCTCATTAATTACAGCAATTTACCAAAATAAATTAATTTGATATACATTAAAACAGCTACAGTCCTGGCCCTGAGCTCGAAACATTAGAAAAGAAAAACAAACTTTGCGTAAAGAAAGAAAAATAGAAAAGTTATTTTTTTGCTTGTGAATACCATACAACGATCCCAACTGCTCCAGACTTTCCGAAGCCAGTGAGACTATGGCATCTCCAATTAGGGTATTTTTGGAGGCTGAACGAAGTGGATATGGGAGAAGAAAGGGAATGCGAAGGTTGGAATCTGGCTTTTCAGTCTGGTCACCGAACACGGCTAAAGCCATTTCAATCAACGCTTCGACATTGACTTTTACCAGAGCGATACTCTTTTAATTTCGAAAATATCGGTTGTTTTTCGCGGGATTTTGACTAACAGGTGAACCATTGAATTTTTGTGTGATGCCGAGTGATTTCAAGTGTTATGGATAGTAATATCTGTGAATGTTGATTTTCGGTAAATATTAAAATCGATTCTGTTTTTATTCGAAACGTGTGCAGTTCTAGGAGTTTTTAAATATTATTAGATTAATTTATTTGTATATTACCTGCAGACAAGCTGCATATGGCAGCTTTGCATCACTACTCTTTTTTGGTTATTGTAAAAATTATTGTAATATTTATGTTTTATAATAAATAAAAATAAATAAATGAAGTCAGTGAAAAATCTAAAAAAATTATCGATGCATTGCTGCCTACCTCCAAAGTTAATTGAATGCTTTTATGGGATGAATTTATAAGTTAAAGGAATTTGGTGAATTATTGCTCTGTTCTCGTCCAAATGCAGAAAACATCATCTGCATACCTTTTCCAAATAAGAACATTATTTAACAGTGATGAATTATAATCAAATATATTTTCCAGAGTATTCATAAAAAAATATTTGCGATCAGTGGTCTAGTTGGGGCACCCATGGGTAAACCCCCATTTTATTGGTAGATACAATTGTTATATTGGAAATAGTTTTTATTAAAACAAAATATTTAATAAGCGAGATATGTCATTTTTAAGAAAAGAATTACGGAAGAATTTTAAATATCTACAATTATTTAAAAATTAATTATTATATAAATATTGGAATAAATTACAAAACTTTATTGACCTAATTTAGATATTGTAATTTAAACTTTAGTATTTATATTATGTACTTAAAATCTTGTATGTTTTGAAAATGGGATCTAATAAGAAGCTCCACGATCCGCGATAAGCTAAACATCGAACCACCGATACTCTTCATAGAAAAGTCGCACCCGATGTGGCTTGGAGAATATGAAGAATGCCAGAAGACCAAATTCCTCTGAAAATTCTAATTACTATTTCCAAGGGACGACGTCAGAGACAGGTGGGAGAAGCAACTAGAGAGGCTGTGCACTGAGAGGCTGGACCAACTCTAGACGGATGCCTGGAATCGCCTTGTCGATGCGATAGGTTCCCGACCTGAGGAAGATAAAGGGAAGAAGATTATGTATACCTGCTGTGGATGCTGACATAGAGCAAGACAAGGATGCCTGGATGCACCGTATCAAATATGATTGAATTTGAAACAACCCAACCTTAGAAATTAATTTGAATAAACAGATGAAACATAAAATTATTATCATTCATCCAAACCTTAAAAAAAACATATAATTTACTTTTTATCATCTCGAAGCATTTTTATCATTTTTTTAATAAATTAAAGGTATCGTTAAAATGTATGAGAAAGTAATTATTTGTAGGTTTTTGTTGTCGCACAATAACATTTTCCGGCTAAATTGTTCCATAAAATCATATAATAATATTTTACTAAGCCCCGAAAGAATTTCAGGTATTTCGAATCGAAAATAATTTCAGCGGTTACGGCAGACTTTATCAAGAATTTTAACAATCGGATTTTCAACAAATAAAAAAGGTCAAATTGCCAACCCTCAACTCCGCTATGGCTGCTTCCCTGCTTCGAAGAATGTTTGATAGGATATTTAATTTTGCAAAAGGATATCTAGTTTTGGTTTTGAAAGTTGCGGAATGGTTTGATTGCATTCATTAAAATTTTAATGATTTTTAAAATAACAATGTACCTACCTAATTGACTTTATTGGGTAGATTTTAATTTCATATTTGCCTTATCAATAGCAATTTATTATATTTCTTGGGCATTAACTATGTCTCAATTTCTAGACATTTTGTTTTGAAGAGTTTTATCCACCATGGACAGTTGTTACTTAATTTTATTTATTTATTACCGGTTTTGACACATCCGCGTTATTCACTGGCGTTATTAAAACGAACTTAAATTAAACAAGTACAGAAATAAGTAGACATTATTAGGTGAGGGTAGTATGAGTGGGAGTTCTGATTTGGAGGGGGGGGGTGGTGAGAGGAATCAAAATAACAAGGGTACATGGTTGAAAAGGATGATTTACAGGGTGCTATTATTTTGTACAATAAATTAATTTTTGATTAATTAATTAAAAAATATACTTTGTTTTCACCACTTTATAAATATACATAAACATCTACATGTTTCGACAGCAATGCTGTAATATTAATAAATTATTTTTTATTATTTGTCTATAATTGAAATTATTTTTTAGTATTCATATATTCCTGATGATGACAGAATAAAGAGATGTAAACAATGTATATATTTTTTTTATTAATTAATTACTAATGACGCCACAAAGTGAATGCCAATTATTTGAGAAATTAATTTTTTATTGAATTTTTTTTTGTTTATTTCTGCAGTTTCTATTAAAAACTATAGCAGTTTACTTTACACAATTCAATGAGCTGATATTTATATAAATTTACTAGCTGATGTGTACCCGGCCTTGCTCGGTATTTGGAATAAAGTTATGAAGTTGTGAATTCTTGTTTGTCATTAGGGTGCCATAATTGATTTGACGGCGAACGTAACTATCTCCAAATAAAGAAACATTCATTTGAATATTTTATTTCATTCCAAACGTTTCTTTTTTTCAAAATATATATAAATCATAAAGTTCTTAAGTAGGTACCTACTCGTGTTTTCCATTTTGAAAATATTCTACCCAAAAATAATATTTTCTTTTGAATATGCAATCTGTGGCTAACCAGATATATCCAACTAACTATCTAGCTAACCAGATATCTATATATCGGCTAACCTTGGTAAATAAAACATGGCGGGTTCAATGTTTTTCATACTAATTTTAAAACGTTATAGCAACAGTTTTACATATTGGATTTCAATCAAACTACTCTATAAACCTTCCCGGCACTAATAAAAACAAACTGTGCTCTTTTCAGCCAAACCGGTCCAGTGATTTTCGAGAACATCGAGGACTAACAAAGTTACGATCTTACATTGATTTTTACATATATAGAAGATTTAAATAAATTGACAACTTATTTTTGATCCAACTGGTTCCACCTTTAACTGGCATCGTATAACACGGAGTGATCTATTTTAGTTAGATGTAGTATGGTGCGAGTTATTCTAAATTCGCTTTGGATCTAATTGATATAGAATACTTTTTCTAGAAATCTTCTGGAATAGATGTACTCCATAGAAATGGGATTGGTCTACGCTTAAATAATTTAGATTCACTTGAAATAAATACATATACAAAATAAATAAAACCAATTTACTAAATAAGCAATTAGATTTATCGAGTAGCCTTATTATAAACATGCTTCTCTTCTTCTTCCCCCTACCCATTCCTACCCCATATCTCTTAACTTACGCCCACCAAAGTTAATGTTCCTTCCCTCTCTTCCATGTTTCCTATCTAATGTAAATATTTCATTACCTTCATATAAATATATTTCCCAATTTTCATTTACTTTATATGATTACGGCACTGGGGAAAGTTAAAAATTATCTAATTCAGTAAATTTAATTATGTGATTGTTGATAACAAAGTTCAAAAATAATTTTGTGGAAATAAGAAAAGGGGTTCATTAAAACATAATTTCCGCCAAGAATTATAAGTTTTTAAAGAACAAATATTATTCACTGATATTACTTAACATCTTTACCACAATTCAGTGAATTGTTCTACTCACGAACGATGAGTGCTTCAGAATATATTATAAAAATATCATTTTTATTGCTTAGCTCTTCCAAAATATTCAATATTAAGTTATTTAACAAGTTTACTACTTCAGAGCATCGATCCATATTACTTTGACAAGTCACTGACTTGTCAAAATCCGAAAAGTCAATAACAACGACCTATTTTATTGAATAGTAACAAGGGTTCAAAACAATTGGATGATAATATAATAATAGTAGCAAGATAAATTTTAATCAGAATGTTAAAATTCAGCACATAAAAGGGAGAGGAAGAAGATAGTACAACTATCTCATCATAGTAAGAATATCACATCTAAGGATTCGGTACCAGGAGCCCATAAAATTTCATGGATGCTTTTTGAAAACATTGGACCGAGTCGTAAAAAGCGCCTATGATGATCGTTCCTTAGTCAGATCGCGTTCTCGAATAAAACTAAAGTCCTATTCGGGGTCGATGGCTGAATTAAATTTAATCTCGCTCTCGATTGAACGGACAAGATGAAGTATTCCTAATCACGTGAAAAACTCGTTTCTGTCGCTTCTTATTTATAGTTTCCTGATACATTCATTTTGCACTCGGGCAATTTGTTCAAGAGGGATTACGCTCCTAGGAAAATCTTTGCACAAGAATTTCCAACAAGGAAGCAAAGAATGCAGGATTTTTGATGTAATTTGATAATTTAACCTTAGTATTAAAGCTACCTCTTTTAAAACCTATTCAACATTGTAAAAGCTTATGTATTAATCTTTTTTTATGAAGATACGATAAATGCTTCTTTTATATTTACATAATTTATCTACATATTATACCGACTAGTTTTATTACAACCTACATCATCGGGAAAATATAAATGTAAAAACCGTTTTCTTTTTTTACATGAGAACATTTGTATTTTATTTTCTACTTATTTATTAGATATATATGAACATTTGTTATCGGCTGACGTATTGCCCATCTCAGTAGGTGTGAAACGCCTGTGTTGAGATGGCGATTTACAAGGCTAGTTGTTCAGCTAGGATGTATATATACATGATAATAAATTAATAGATAAAAAATTTTTTATAAAATATTCCAATTTAGAGGCATAAAAAAATTTAGAAGTTTGCAGGTTTATTGGAGGTGATCAAAGATCTTACTTTTAAAAGAACTTTTGTTTTGCGTGTTTCTGATGTCACTAAGTAGGGAATTGAATAGCTTAATAGCATTGCATTTAAAACTTATTTGTCCATAAGAAATTTTACAAACTGGAATCTAAAAAGATTTTACATGTTATTGTCTTAGGGCTCTAGTGGTTTTTCTTTCTTCAAACATATGGATATTTTTAAATTGATGCAAAAGGATATGTTTTTTTTTAATAATTTATAAATAAAGAATATAATATGATATAGGTGGGCAAGCGTTTGACGTATCACCTGGAAATGCACCGGTGCTGGATCAATGATTTCAATTGTTCGGAGCATCTTCTATTGAAATGCCGGTAGAGCAATCACAGCATACCCACCTGACGTCTATATTATAGAGATTGCAATAAATCTAACATGTAATAAAGACAAACACAATATATGCGATGTAGGCGTGTTTCGTGAGCCAAAAGTCTCACCATTCGAGGTTTCAGAATTTTAAATTTGAGATGCAGAAAAATATTTCGTAATTTCATTTCGAATAAATGGAATAATGGTATACAATTCAGGCAGTGTAAGAGAGATAGAACGCGAATAAATAGTGATTTTTTATTGGCTCTCTCGAGTCTAGAACCAAAAGGTAATATTTAAGAACGAAAGGCACTTCTATCTTGTATTATCTATTCATTTCCATCTATTAAGTGAGGGATACCTATCAAACGGATTGTTCATTTCTGTAAGATTTAAGAGTTTGATCAGGTATATGTTTTATCTATTTTTTAATGTGAGTAACACAGAAGAGTCCCAGTCATTCCCAACCGTTTAGAGCTAGTGAGACAATGGCATCCCAATTGGAATATGTTGTGAGGCTAAAGTTAGTGGGGAGAGGAAGTAGGTGGGAAGAGGAAGGTGAGGAAGTACCTGGCTATTCCAATCCGGTCACCAAACACGGCTAAAGCCATTTCAAGCAACGTTTCGATTCAGAATGTCTTTCACCAGGGCAATACTGAACGTGTCGAAGTAAAAAATAGTAAAGTGTAAAGTAACATTAACTTCTCTCAACAAAGCATTAAAACCTTCCGTCAGATATTAAACCAGCGTTTTACACAGAAAATAGTATAAGTAAATTTTTAAATAATGGTAAAGATAAAGAAGACAGTTTAGGCCACTCGGGCATTTATTCACTTCAATGTAATGATTGCCCGGCGTTCTAGGGTATGGTTTCTCCGAATTTGCTAACCATCTCTTAGAAACAGACCACACATTCAATAAAAATACAGGCACTAGTTTACTGCATAAAAATGGAACAGGCATTCGACTAGATAACTTGGAAGCGTTAGAAATAAGGAAATCCAAAAACACTAATAGTAGACTCATAAATAATCAAATAAATTTAAATAAAAGTTCAATTCTTAAATTATTCCCAAAAAACAAAGTACACACACTTCCCTGTCAGGTACCTGCTGATCTGCCACCCTTGACCCTCCACTCGCCTGTTTTTATCAATCCATAACACATGTGTATCTTAGTTCATAGTTTAGTTGTATACTGCTCTGAAGAAGCTACGGTAGTAGCGAAACCCGGTCGGCAAAAGTGTAAAATAAGTGATGTAAACAAAGTTATTGTTTTTTTTTTTTAAATAAAATTTATTTTCGCACGCCGGGATTTGATCCGTATGCGAGGATCGTACCCACTGAACCACGGAGGCCGTTAAGATATTAAATAATACGTTTCTAGGGGCTTCAGACTGAAGGTGGCTGCCAAACTCAACACTAGGGTGCACTTTATACGAAGTTTATGTGTGTGTAATAATAATAATAATAATAACAAAGCATTTATATAGCGCAGTTTTGTGTTATTTCACTTCAAGTGTAGTTGTAGTTTCTGTTAGCTCTGTATTATTTTTTTTTGTTACCTTTATTTCTTTTTTTTTTTTTAAACATGCGAAAATAAAAAAAATAAAAACCTTCACAAAAGTTAATTTCGCTTAAAAATTTCAATAGAAATAATAAAAATCTGCACAAAAGCTAAAGGAATATAAAGAACAGAAGATCTAAATAATAAACCCGCCATGTTTTATTGAGGTTAGCCCATAGATATACCACTCTGGTTAACGAATGTTTTTATTTCTTTATTTAGAGATAGTACTTCGCTGTCAAATCAATAGTGGCTCCAAAACGACACGCAAGAATTCACAACTTCATAACTTTATTCCAAAAAAATAGAACAATCCCGAGGAACGCCGGATACACACGCTAGTTAAATAACAAAAATAACAATGGAAAACTTAAAAAAAAAAGTTTTATCTTTTTGAAAACAAAATTTTTGCTACAAACAATTATAGGCAGGCCTGAATAAAACAAAATGCTGTTCCTCAATGACGTTTTGCAAGGACGTCATTTTCGGAAGTTACACCAATATGTAAAATCCGAAGTGTGTGTTTATTTATTTATTAATATTATTTTTTGTTTTTTTTTTGTTTCATTAATTTCTTTATTTTCCAACGTGTTGTTTGGGTAAAATTTACTACCACGAACTACATGCAAACTACAAAATACTAACATAACGATAAATTTTAAAACAATCATCCATTTAACTCCACTTTGCCGCACACGAACAGAAATGGCTGAAACGCCGGGTAATTAAAATAATTTTAAACGCGTTCCGGTTATTTGACGGTTTTTAAATGAATCCGTTGCCACGGCAGTATTTCATTTGGACGGAATGTCGGAGGCCCGTCGGTTCGCCAAATCGTGGAACTAACGCCGCCTGGTCGGTAACGACTACAAATACAGGGTTTAAATATGCGTGACCTCTCTCGAGAGCACTAACTTTAGATTCCGTTTAATATTATCTGTGTACAATTTACAGCACATGTGATGGCTATAAACAACCTTTATATTGACTGTTTTAAGTTACACGTATTTACTTATATTAATAGCATTTAAAAAAAAATAACTTTGTCTATCAAATGAGATCTCTGAGGCGAATGTGTGGTAAAACCATGTATGATTGTGTGAAAAGTGTTGAGATTCGTAAAGAATGCAAGGCTGATGTAAGCGTAATAAGTAAGATTAAGAAAGATAGTTTGAGCGTGTAGATCGAATGAACGAAGAAAGGAGTGTAAGGAAAACATGTGACGCGAATGTAAACGGAAGAAGAAGCCGGGGACGCCCAAGAAATACATGGCACGATCGAGTGAATGAAATACTTGAGTCGGGCCATATCAGAAGTCGAAATAACAAAAGAGAATGTATGAGACGATGTATGAATGTGAATGAAGCAAGAAGTGTATGCCAAAATCGAGTTGTTTGGCGGTCCGACCTCTCTGCCTACCCCTGCAGTGAAACAGCTTGACGGTTATTTAGCTATTTAACTTTGACTATAACTATCAACTTGCCTGTGAAGGTGGAAAAGTATTATTAACATAGATACTCAGTTATTTTCACAAGCACCAAAAGATAAAATAAAATAATAAAAACAGTTCTAAAACATAATATTAGAATTTTTGTGTTTTTTTCTCTTGAAAATAAAACTCCCTTTACAACAACACTTTGTTATTTATTACATATAACACTTTAAACGAAATTTCTGTTTAATGGATTTAGAGAGTCAGAAAGCTTAGCTCTCTTCTATACAATGATAATAATCTGTCTGCCCTGACATTGAGAGGCTCTCAAGTATCACTCCTGTACTGTCTTACCGACAGTGCCATCTATTTAAAACAATCAACACTAATATATAATAATAATAGTATCTACGTACATATTATATATGTGTCTTATTTATATACCTATATTACCATTACTGTCACTACATGACGCTGCTCCCCAACTGAAGCAAGAGAAAACTTTCTCTATTGAGTTGGGTAGTTTTCGTTTAAAAAAATGTATTCTTTTTGTGATTTGATTTTTAGACATATCTATATTATTACATTCATTGTTTGTAATAATTAATTTAAATTTAAAAAAAATTATTTACACCTCCTGTTTATATATATATATATATATACAGGAATATTATATTTAATTAAAGATAATAGTACTAACTATATATAGAAACGCTATTAATTGTCATTAAATCGTGGTTGAACCAAATAGTTAGAGTCGTATACCTACCCATAATATATAATATAGCCGGCGTCCAATCCAGCGTCTTCAAATATTTATTTTTAGAACGCTCCCATTCAAAGATTACACAGACTTGATAATGAGAATAGTTTAATTTATGTTGTAAACATTTACAATTACAACACTGTATCTAGGCTTAAAATCGGTATTGTTATGTAACAAGATCAGTTACAACACAATAAAAGAATCTAGTCGCTTGTAGAATATGTTCTAGCCGTTTTATGTGCTGTAATAACTGTGTCCTTTTGAATATTATGCCTGACTTGAGATTCACCGGAGAGACGTTATCGAACCTCAGATTATAATAGATATTGCCCCTTGTTGTGAGCCCCGTATGTAATTACCTGTAAATGTTTCCCTTGTAAAATAAACCCTGTCCAGAAAGCACGCTTCTTTTCACTGGTAGCTAGTTACCTTCCGATATAAGGCTGCGGCCGATCTGCGACTTGAGACAGAGTTTTGATGCCTCTACCAATTGAGCTAACCTGGTGGACCCTGAGATCAGCCCCGCATCTGGCCTCGAGGTAAGTTAACCTGTCCTTTCTTATCACTGGCAACCAACGTGTCACTCCCTCGTCCTTTCTTATCTGTATATTTTAATGTTCGTAAGTTTTTTCATGTGCACCTTTTTTGTCGTTATATTT